>JAVJIF010018725.1:0-70415 GCA_038442645.1 Agave tequilana | reverse complement strand
ACACAGTAACTTTTCAAATCAACTTTGGTCTCGGTTGTGTCCATTTTGGCCTTGGACATTCTTGGTTTCAGAGAGTATCTTTAGGGAATAACAGCCTCCATAGAAATTCTCAAAGAGCCGACCCAACTCTATACTCACATAGGTGATCATCCTATTAAGAGCAGTCTACTTTACTCCACTTGTTTAGTAACAAGATATAGGCATCATTAAAAGCATTAAGCTTATCCTTAATCCACTTGTAGAAAGCACTTATGTGCACCTTAGGAATGGATTGGAGTCAAGCTCCTAAGTGCTTACTTGCTGAGTCAATCATAACAAGTTTTTCCTCTTGAACTTAGTCCGTGGGATCCCCAGTCGCTAAGTGAGGTTTCCATTAAGCTGACTCGGTAAGGTTAGGCTTTTAGACCCATTCCCCTCGATGCGCAGTTTATACGCTCTCCACTTAAATCTTTAGTAAGCGGATCCGCTAAATTATCTTTTGACGAGACAAAATCAATAGAGATAATTCCATTTGAGAGCAACTGCTTAACGGTATTATGTCTACGACGAATATGTCTAGACTTACCGTTGTATATAACATTTTGTGCCCTAGATATAGCTACTTGATTATCGTAGTGTATACATATAGCGGGCACTGGCTTTTACCATAATGGTATATCTTCTAAAAATTGTCGAAGCCATTCTGCTTCTTCTCCAGCCTTATCTAAGGCTATGAATTCCGATTCCATAGTGGAACGGGCAATATATGTTTGTTTGGAACATTTTCAAGATACCGCTGCTCCTCCTAGAGTAAATACGTATCCGCTAGTTGATTTTGATTCCTCAGAATCTGCAATCCAATTAGCGTCACTATATCCTTCAAGTACAGGTGGATACTGTCCATATCTCAAGGCATATTCCTTGGTATGTGATACGTAACCCAATACTCATAGTAGAGCAGTCCAATGTTTATCACTAGGGTTACTAGTGTATCTGCTTAACTTGCTTACAGCGCAAGCAATATCAGGTCTAGTGCAATTCATCAAATACATTAGACTTTCGATAATCTGAGAATACTCCAACTGGCATATTCCAGTTCCTGTATCTTATGAAGGTGGATGTGTGAGAGAAAAGGATTTGTATTCTCCTTATCCTATGATCCTTGAATCTTTCAATCATCTTCTCCACGTAGTGAGATTGAGATAGACTAATTCCATCTGGTGTTCTGGTGGTTTTAATTCTTAAAATTACATCAACAACTCCCAGATCTTTCATATCAAAACTGTTGGATACATTCTTTTAGTGGACTAAATAATTTCAATATTAGTCCCAAGTATCAACATGTCGTCTACATAAAAACAAACAATACTACATGCATTTTCAACTGTTTTAGTGTAAACACACATATCACATTCATTGATAGTGAATCCATCTTTGATCATGACGCTATCAAATTTGTCATGCCATTGTTTTGGAGTCTGCTTTAGACCGTATAAGGATTTTACCAATTTACACACTTTGTATTGTTGACCTTGACTATAAATCCTTCAGGTTGCTCCATATATATTTCTTCATTTAATTCACCATTTAAGAATGCAGTCTTGACATCTATTTGATGGATATCTAAGTTATGCAATACTGCAATTGCAATCAACATCCGAATAGAGGTTATTCTTGTTACTGGTGAATAAGTATCGAAGTAGTCAAGTCCTTCCTTTTGTCGATAACCCTTGGCTACTAATCTAACCTTGTACTTATCGATAGATCCATCGGGTTTAATTTTCTTTTAAAAATCCACTTACACCCAATTGATTTACTGTCAGGAGGCAAGTTTGCTAATTCCCAAGTATGATTACTTAGTATGGATTCTATTTTGCTATTTATAGCTTCTTTTCACATTTGTGCTTCTGGGGTAGACATAGCCTCTTTGCATGTTTGAGGCTCGCTTTCAATAGTGTATGCTTTGAAATCTGGACCAAAAAATATTGAGATTCTAGATCTCTGATTCTTCTTGGTTCAATTTCCGCATTAACAATCGGTTCCTCGGGGCTTTCGTCCCTGAACGCCATCTCATGTGTTCTTTTCTCAGAAGTCTTATCTGTTTCCCGTTTGTATGGAAAGATGTCTTCAAAGAACTTAGCATCTCTAGATTCGATAATCATATTTACATGAATATCTGGTATTTCTGATTTATGAACCAGAAGTCTGTAGGCACTACTATTCAAGGTATAGCCTATGAATATGCTGTCCATAGTTCTTACTCCCAACTTAGTCTTTTTAGGTAACGGTGCTAGCACCTTTGCAAGGCACCCTCACATTTTGAGGTAATGGTAGGAAGGTGTCCTTCCATGCCATAACTCAAATGGTATAAGACCAAGTTTCTTATAGGGTACTCTGTTTAGAATATAATTTGAAGTTAACAGAGCTTCTCTCCACAAGTTCTGCGGAGCTCCAGAACTTATGAGCATGGAATTGACCATCTCATTCAAAGTTCTGTTCTTCCGTTCAGCAATTCCATTTTACTGAGGAGTATATGGTGCTGTAGTTTGATGGATTATACAAAATTTAGCACATAACTCACTAAAATCATTTGATTCATATTCTCCGCCTCTATCAGATTTTAGAATCTTGATATTCTTGTTGAGTTGATTCTTAACTTCGGCTTTATATGTTATAAACATATCCATTGCCTCATCCTTACTGTTTAAAAGATACACATAACAGTATCTTGTGCAGTCATCAATAAAAGTAATAAAATACTTTTTCCCGCCTCTAGTTGGCATAAACTTCAAGTCACATAGATCGCTATGAATTAACCCTAAAGGTTCTGTATTTCGATCAATTGAGTGAAATGAAATTTTCGCTAACTTGACCTCAATACAAATCTCACACTTGCGAATTTCTTCCAAGTTGAGTTTAGGAATATATCCAAAATTAGACAGGTTTTTTAATAACTTGTAATTTACATGCCATAATCTAGCATGCCATAAAGTAGGAGACTCAAGCAAATAAACAAAAGATTTTTCTTTATTTATAAGCTTCGGGTACAAATGCAAAGACTTTTTGTCCACCACTGCAACATTGGCTTTAAAAAGTCCATGAATAAGATAACCCTTTCCCACATACATCCCACCCTTAGTAAGTACAAATTTATCTGATTCAAAAACTATTCTAAATCCTTTCTTACTAAGTATTGATCCAGAGATCAGATTCTTGTGGATATCTGGAACATGTAGCACATCGTTCAGAGTAAGCTCTTTCCCAGATGTCCACTTTAGGATGGCCTTTCCTTTTCCTTCAATCTTGGAGATGGCTAAGTTTCCCATGAAGAGTTGCTCATCTTGCTTTAGTTTTTGATATTCAGAGAATAATAATTTCTCAGAGCAGATGTGCCGAGTAGCCCCAGTGTCTACCCATCAATCCTTATTGTTGGTCGTCAGATTCACTTCTGACACCACAGCTGAAAGGCTTGGCGACGCATGGTTGGTCAGGTTTGCCTGTGGATGGTTCTTCTTCTTCTTTTTGAGATGGTTGCGACATTCATTCGCCTTATGTCCTTCTTTGTTGCAGATGTAGCAGGTTCCCTTGAAGCGCATGTTCTTGCTTTCTTAGACATTGCCTTTGTACCCTTGGGCTGTCTTCTTCCGCTTTAAGCCTTTAGAAGTAGACGCTTTCCCCCTTTGAGTCTTCGATCACATTGGCCTTGGCTTCATAGGAGTTCTTACCGCTCCTTTTCTCGGACTTTCGGTTATCCTCCTCAATTCGAAGCCTCACAATGAGATCTTCCAACTTCAGCTCCTTGCACTTGTGCTTCAGGTAATTCTTGAAATCTCTCCATGCAGGTGGGAGTTTCTCCACGATAGTAGCAACCTGAAAAGTTTCAGGTAGAATTATACCTTCAGCTTCTATCTCGTGCAAGATAAGTTGGAACTCTTGCACCTGACTAATCACAGTCTTGTTGTCCACCATCTTGTACTCCAGAAATCGTCCTACGACGAACTTCTTGGTACCAACATTCTCAATCTTGTACTTCTTATCAAGACTGGCTCATAACTTCTTTGCCATTGTGATAGGACTGTAGACATTGTAAAGAGAGTCATCTAGTCCATTCAAATATCGTTTCGGCAAAGGAAGTCACCTTGAGTCCATGCATCGACTGCAAGGACTGAGTCCCGATCAGTTCAGGGTTCTGGTGGATCTTCTTGCAGGAATTTGGCCAGATGCTGAGTGGTCAAGTACCAGAGCATCTTCTGTTGCCACCTCTTGAATTCTGTGCCATCAAATTTTCCTGGCTTCTCCGGCTTCGGGTAGGAAGTGGAGTAGGCATCAAAGCTTGTAATTGCATGTTTGGTGTCTTGCTTGAACTGTCTTGATTAGTCTCAGACATTTTCTGCAAGTTCAAGCAGAACATAAATAAGAAACTTCAATACGTAATTGTCTTAAGATTGCTGTTTTCTAGGATCAATCTGACAACTAATCAATATCACTGAAATATCACCGATCTAATTGGCCAGGTCGGTTAATATCAGGTGGAAGGTTTTCCGTTCAATAGAACGTTCCTTAATTAAAGAATCACCTTTTAGTTACCCTCCTTGGTTAAACACCAATTAGACTGGTATAAGTCAGTCTCAATATATTAAATATTAGGATAACCCCTGCATAAAGAAAATTAATTCACTTATACAGTACTTCGAGTGAGGTACGCTTAAAACGAATCTCCTTAAGACAATTACGTCCCCCGCACTGGTGCTAACGGGTTGCTGGACGCTGGTCTCCCAAGATACAACACTCCTTCACAGTATTTGGATAGCACTACCAAATCACCATACGGTCGAACAGTAGTTAACCAGTACCTTTACAGGATTATTGAAGCAGTAGGACCAATACAAATTTTAGGGAGAATATTTGTCTTTACTTTCGAGGAGCACCCACTGAAGAGGAAGGTAGAAGAATATTCTTCTTTGGAAATCCCATATTCAGACAATAATTCTATTAAAGAATCTGTTGAATTTTCTGAGCCCTCTTTCGGAACGAATTTTGCAGAATCTCTTGGAATTCGCTTCGGAATCCGAGTTGCAGAATTCCCACTTCTTGTTGGAAGTCACTTCTAAAATTGAGTTGTAGAAGTTCAGAATGCAAAGAACTTGTTTTCCTTTTACCCCTCCTGGAGCGCAACCGAACAGTTGCAATGGGTCTGAACCGTTACAACGGTTCGTCTCAACCGCAGCAACCGCCCAACTGTCTGCGGTGGTTGGCTGACAGCTGTTGTGCTGGGTGGTTCGAATCTGGATGGTAGAGCGGGCATGCTCCGCGTAACCCATACCCGTGAGACCCGGTTCAAAAAGAACCGGACCGGGTAGGGAACCCGAACCCGAGCCAGAGCCCGGCACCGGCTGGCCGCCGCCACCGGCGGCGCACGCGCATGTGCGGGTATGGTTTCCCCCTAATCGCGCGTGAAAACTCCATGTACCCAAAGGGCACACCCTTTGTTCCCATTTTTCTCTATTTAAACACTTCAAACTTCCATCCCATGACCAATGTGGGACTAAATGCTTTTAGCTACCTTTAGTCCCTTTTGGCTTTGAATTAGGCAAACTTTAGACTTGAATATCTCATTCATTCGAAGTCAGAATTGAACATGTGAATATACCACGTTCATCTCTAATGGAAGGAGAACACACTCCAACCATTATCTAATTGATTCTATCAACGGATCTCGCTGTAATTCAATTCAAAAATTCACATATATTCTTCATATTCCCAACAATGAAAAACAAGAGATTCATGAAAATGCAGGTTACTTTTAGGGAAGGCGAGCAATGTGCAGGAGAGTTATGCGGTAGGATTCTCTTTCCACCACATCAAAGAAGCTGACACCAGAATTGACATATTGATTAATGGAAAGTCGTTGCTTCGCCTTTTTTTTATTTTAATTGAAAAAGATGATGGAGGTCATCATCCTGCTTATACATATAAACACCAATCACTAATTACCCAAATTAAATCTCCGATCTGACAATTGCAGGGATGAACTTGAAACCACCCCCTAAGGGGTGTTACCAGCACGTTAACCCTCTAGTTCATTAAGAAACTTCCTTAGTGAGATGATTTTCTATTGAACAATAAGAATGGAGATTTTCTATTGAACAAGGAGAATGGAGGTTGAAAATGGGAAAAAAGAAACGACAAAGACGAAGAAGCAGAGAGCATTGGGAAATACTACCGGAGGTTGTTCGTGCAAACACAAGAGTTTTACTGCAAAATAGTTATGAATATAGTAAGAACAAACCGAAGAGAGAAAAGTGAGAAAAACACAGATTTAACGAGATTCGACAATTGCTTACATCCTCAGGACAGAAGGGAAGAGAGATCTTATTAATCAATCAATTCAAGTTACAATACATGAGGACAATACCCCCTCAATATATAGCCATAGAGTCCACAAAGAAAAGATCATCGAAATCTCTGAATTTGGATTAGAAACAAAGTCAAAAATGTCTCAGATTCTCTCAGAACCTAAGCGTTGTCGACAGCTAGAGAGGTTTGTCAAAGTCTGAGATACATCCTACTCTCAGAAAATCGCTATTGACAACCAAAGAGGCCTATCAATAGCCTGAGGCACACTTGTTGGCTCAAGGTTACAATCACCAAGTTTTATGGTTTTGATGATAACAAAACATAGATGGTCATTTGTACTAATTAAATTCAAGTGTTTAAGTTTATTTCAGGGTTCTAAGGTTCAAGGAGTTTTCTTCCTCTAAAGGAAGGTGTTGGAGACTCAAGAAGAGTCAAATACGGGATCTAAGCTCAAAGCACTCAACATCACTAGTGGAGAAATCCGGTTGAAGATCTTATAGTCATCTAGAGCCTTATAAGATATTAGTTTGTTAAAATGTATAATATAGTAGTGATGCTCAAGAAGTTACAAAAGTACACGATTTTGAAAAATACAAGTTTTGGTAGTATTGGTATTTTGCATGTTTGGTTTTGATACATGTCTTATAATTTTTTCAAAATTTTATAACAAGTTTAGAACATGTATTTCATCACCTATACATTGCTACATTACCCATAAACTAATACAAAATATTTTGAAAATTGTTTCAAATTCAAAATTAATACAGAAAACTATTTCAGGCCAGAACGGTCGACCGCCCAGTCGACCGGTGCCCATTTCAGGCCAAAACGGTCGACCGGGCGGTCAACCGGGCCATTGGCTAGAGGTGTGCACATTTGTGCATGTTGTCGGTCGACCGACCGGTCGACTACTAACCCTTGTGGTCGATCGATCGGTCGACCGACTGAGAGACCCTAACTCTCGGTTAGGGTCGGTCGACTGACAGTTTAGTTTTTCTTTTTAAACTATCGAGCGGTCGACTGCCCGGTTGACCAGAGCTGACGGCTCTTTTCTGGATGACATGTCAGTCAACCGGCCAGTCGACCGACAGGCTGTCGATGGCCGTAACGACTAGTTCTTGAATCTATTTTGTTTTAAGAGGATTCCAACGGGCATTTTTTATTTCCAAGTGTCTAAACACACCCCAAATGACCTGGTATGATTTATAAATGATATTTATACATTGCTTATATATATAGGTCATTGGTTTTGATTTTAGATAAGAAGTTCACACAAGTTTATAAGTTTTCAAGTATTGTTTCAAAAGAGAAAATTGTTTTTAGCTTTCAATCTTCAAGTTCTTTCTTTTCAAAACTATTTTCAGTTGGTTTTAAAGCTCCTCCATTCTTTTAACTGAATTTCATCTCTCACTTAACTTCTTGAGCTACTCTTCATATTCTCCTCTATAGGAAGTTGTAAGAGAGAATGTTTGTGATCTTGTTAGATTACCAAGAGCTTTGTAACCTCAATTGGCTTTGTGCTACCTCTTGTGTAGAGGATTGAGTTGGTGGAGTTATGTACGCCGGTCATGTGTAGACCAAGTTGTAATCCCTTTGTGGAAGATCTCTTAGAGGATAGTGAAATTCTTCATAGTGGTGAAGGTGGGGACGTAGAGCGGTGGCTCAAACCCCGAACAAATCCCTTGTGTTTGCGATTGCTTGTATCTT
Organism: Agave tequilana; assembly: GCA_038442645.1. NCBI lineage: Eukaryota > Viridiplantae > Streptophyta > Magnoliopsida > Asparagales > Asparagaceae > Agave > Agave tequilana. Next base: position 62,372 of record JAVJIF010018725.1, on the reverse strand, counting down.
GCTCTCTATTGCTTTTTACATTTCATACTTGAGTAGTTGTTTATCTTGCTTAATTCTATTGCTTGCATTTCATTCATCACTTTCACTATCGGTCTATACTCATCTCAACAAGGAGGCAATCGAGCACCTCAACTCATTATCTAGAGGAATCAAAGAGGAGAAATTCTAGAGCCCTTCACGGGGAATTCGGCTTCAATTCTTGTTCTGAGTGACTGTTTGCATATTTCATCATAATTAGTTTTAAAATAGCATTTGATTAGCAAAACACCTATTCACCCCCTCTAGGTGTATTTCAATTTATATCAGAGCCTTGGTCTCTAGTTTTTGGCTTAACAACCTTTAGAGAGATCCTAATTGCTAATCACTTCTTTCAAAATTTCATCTTCATCCACTTTAGTAAAAATGGCCGAAGGTATTAAGACCCCTCCCAAGTTTGATGACCTAACTTTTCTATATGGAAGGTTAAGATAATCGTATTTTTGTAATCCTTATGAAGCCGAGTTGCAAAATCGGTGACTAAACCTTTTAGTGTACCCATTGGTGATGAGGACACTTGGTCCGACATTGTCATTAAGGAGTTTGATGCAAATGCTAAGGCACACTATGCCTTGCTTCAAGGTTTGAACGATGACGATATTATTAAGGTCATCCATTACAAATCCGCCTATGATATTTGGACACACCTAGTAGTCACACACGAGGGAACGTCACAAGTTAAGAGAGCAGAAATTGATCGCTTACGTTCCCAATATGAAAATTTCACCATGCTTGATAATGACACCATTGATGATATGGTAACAAGATTTACTAAAATAACTAATGGTCTTGCTTCTTTAGGTGATGTCATTGACAATGATCAAAAGGTAAGGAAAGTCATTTGGGCACTTCCACCCTCATGAGAAGTCAATACTACTACATTGAAGAAGCTAAGCGATAAAGAAGAGGTGGAGCTTATCGGTCTTATAGGAAACCTTAAGACCCATGAACTGGAGAGGAAGGCAAGGGAAGAGATGGCACCACAAAAGAAGAAAGTGATTGCTTTCAAATTCACTCCCACCATCTTCGACGATGATGATGAAGAAGAAGATGATGAAGAATTCTCCCTCCTAGTAAAAAATGTAAGGAGGATGTATAACAAGACCAAGTTTAACAATAGAAGAAGATGGTAAGGTGTAACGCCCCGATCTGGCGGGTACGGAGACGTTACTGCAACGTATATACGCAGGTCAGAAATACCTTCACGTATATACGCTAAGCATCAGTACAGGCAAGAATCAGAGTACGGAAGCAAGTGGTGCATTATACATTCCAACACATGAGTACAATTACAAAGTTATCATTAGAGGTGATAAATATTACAAGAATATTACATCACCGACAGGCGCAAATGCGAGAATACAAGTAGATGTACAAGTATGAACAGTACAAAGGCACTCACGAGTGTACAAAAGGAAAACTCGAGAGGCACACAGGGGTCTGGAAGGATAGAGCTCTGAACGGTCTGCTGGAGATCCACGCTACCGCTACGCCACTCTGATCAGCAACTGGGAGATTCACACGCTCCAAGCTCCAAGACCTGGACATGAGGATCCAGAGGAGTCAGAACTCCCCAGGCGAGTGGTGATGCGAAAGTCAGGTGGCGAGCATGGGTAAGCACATGAGTATCGATAAATATGGATCATAAATATGAAAACCGTGCCGTAGGCACAAGCATGCAGGAGCAAGTAGATATACAATAATTGATATGAAGCAGGGAACATGTATGATATAAGATGATAACAGTAGGAGACTGGTGGAATAGAGCACGAGCGGTAAAGCAGGATGTAAGCAGGTATAATATAGTAATGCCCATAAACCAGAAATCCGATGAAAATAATTGTGGCGAGACAAGTGGTATAATCAAGTTGTAGAGCAACATAACAAGTTATCATCTTGGCATTGTATTATTATTACTCGTCCGACCCATATATCTAGGTATGTGTCTCAGTGTACATCCCAACACACATACATCCATATATAAGTAAGTCGAGGTTGGTTACTGGAAGCTGATGAATAACTGATAGCTCATACTTATAGTAGTTCCCGTCCGCCCGGGACACAGCCATTTGGGGGCCTGAAATCCCCCTAACACGCATCTTCTGGGGGCCTGAAATCCCCCTAACACGAATCGTCAGTTTTGGTATCCACTACTATAAGCAAGGCTTCATACCGGCATCCATCACTTCCTCCCATTCCTCGTGAAGATTGTCCTTTTTATAGCTTATGAAACATAATTATCAGATTACGGGAATGAGTAGGAACATAGCTGATCATAACAGGAGTACATAACAGGCATAACAGGAATCATAACAAGCATAACGGGAGTTCATAACAAGAGATCAGGTACTACATTCCCGTAATGTGATAATCATGAGTAGAGAGTTACTCTTAACGGGTATCAAGTTTTTAACATGCCAATGACAAGTATTCATGTAGGTGACAGGTGATAAGTCACGTCAAGAGATTGATATTAGTCCGGTGGCAAATCATGTCATAACAAGGGGCCTTGCCAAGTAGTAGCAGGTCTGGTAATAACATATCATTTGACAGGTGATACAAACAGGTGTTAAATAGTAACATGTAAATGACAGGTATGAAGTAATGGCAAAGCAAGTGTTAACATATCAGGTAAGTACATGGCATGATGATAGAGTAGTAACTGAGCACAACCAAGCGGAGCTGAGCAAGCTGGAGGCACAGACCGCAAACAGTATTTAACACTGGAGCGTCTGGCAAGGTTACCGGGACAACTCGGCTTAAAGTGCGAGTAGGAAATCCGGCAGCATCCCGCCTAGACGAATCTAGTGGTAAAGTGCTGAGCGCTGATCATGATAACCAGGCGGAGCTGAAGAACCTGACGGTCCCAATCACTTCCCTTTCGAGATAGTGAGAGACCGGAAGCTGAAGGCTGAGGGACCAAGAACGCTCGGGGTTTAAGCGCACTCTCGGTGGCTACCAGCCATCCCAGGAGTGGGCAGAAACCCAGAGTTCAATGACCACGAAGGGTCAGCCACGCATAGTATAAAGCAGTAAAATACATATAAACATGGAATAAAATACATGTCGACCCGACGAAGCGGGGAAACCCAAATGGAGGCGAGGACACTCGCCTAAATCACCGGAATGCCGAAAAGTCCGAAATCCATGGAACTCGCGCACGCGCCATAAAATATAATAATATATAATTATTTAGAGAGAGAAAGTGAAAAGGAGAGAGAAAGAGTGAGAAACCTAGAGAGAGAAATATATGGAAAGAGAGAGTGCACAGGTAGACGCGGGTTTTTGAGAGTGAGACGCGGGGGTCGCAGACGCGGGAGTCACGTCGCGGGAATAGCAGACGCGGGAATCACAGACGCGGGAATCACGTCGCAAAGGTGCCACAAACGCGGGGTTCGAGACCCGCGTTCAAGTCAGGGCACGAGGAGAACGCGGACGCGGTCGTGGGTTCCGTGTCGCGTTAACACGAGAAGAACACAGACGCGGGCATAAGCTCCGCGTCGTGTTGATACAGGAACGCGAAGGCCGCGTTAAGGAATTGTTTGGACGCGGGAGTGAGATCCGCGTCAGCAATCAATCAGAGAAAGAGAGTGACAGAGAGATGGGAGACACATGGATAGGGAGAGAGAGTGAAAAGGTGATTTTGTTGGTGGTGGTGTTTATTTGGTGAAGAAGATGGATTTTGATGGAGTAATAAATGAAAGTGAAGGAGGTGATGTTGTGATGGTGAAAGTGATGGTGGAAGTGAAGATGGTGGTAGAAAATAGTAGAGGTGATGGTGATGAAAAAAGTTAAGAAAAGATGGTGGTGGTGACGTTTAGTTGCTGTCGTTGCAATTGTCACCAGAATGATTACCGGAATAATCGTGAACGATTACCGGAATAATCATCGGAGATGTTGCCGATGAAGAAGAGCTCGGCCCCAATCCAAGGAGGGTGGCCGGCCTTGGAGTTGGTGGTGGGGTGATGGTTTTGTGGAGAGGTTTGTTGTGGTGGTAGTTTTGGAGAAAGTAAAGGAGAAGGTGGAGGCTTTGGTGGAGTTGTTGAAGTTGTGGTGGTTTAAATGGAGATGGAGGAGGAAGAAGATGAAGATAGGGAGTTAGAGAAGTTGTAGTGGTTGTGATTGTGGTGGAGATGAAGGAGGAGTTGGTGGTGGTTAAAGTTTGGTGAAGAGAAAAATGAAGTGGAAAGATGAAGGAAAGGTTTATATAGGAATTGGATTTGTGAAGGTGATGTAAAAAATGTTTAGAGAGGGGGTTTTTTGTAAAATGGAGAGGGTGAGGTGTCCCTCTCTTGGCCGGCCATGGTGATGGGAGAGAGGTTGGATATTTTGGAGAAGATATTTTTGGTGTTTAGATATTTTTGGTGGAAAGTTGTAGAAGATAATGGAAGAATGGAGAATTTTGTAGAATTTGGTGGAAGGAAAAGGAAGGAAAGAAAAAGGAAAAAGGAAAAGGAAATGAAAAAAGAAAGATATTCTCTTGGAAGAAAAAGTGAAAATAATTAGAGTGGCAGATTCCCGGGATTCAGTTGCGGATGCGGAAAACTTTCGGAAAAATACCGAAATCGTCAAAAATTAAGTATCTCGGAACGACCCGCAAAAATTCTCATAAATCAAGAATATTATTCTAAGAATCATAGTAAAATTCGTTTCAAGAAATTCTTTATAGTTTTTAAATTAAAAATCCTGGAATCGGTCGCCAATATTGGTCGACACCAAATCTCGCAGAAATCTGATAAATTCTGAAAATTCCCAAAAAATGAATTAAGATAGTAAATATTATTCTAAGCAAATATGGGAAAGCGGTTTCTCCAAATTTGACTCCATTTGCAAATTAAAAATCAAGGAATCGGTCAGCGGCACTGGTCGACACCGGTTTTGAAGATTTTCATTTTAATTCAGGAAAATTCTAGAAAATCACAGAAAATCTAAAATATTGGAAAATGATGTTTAAAACTGAAATCGGTCAAATCTAAATACTAGAAAGACCGAAGCGAGCAATTCACTAGGATCGGGTTCTCGGTTCAGACTAGGGCTGACTCCGAGTCCGTGAATCCGGATCCAAGACAAAATGATCATATAAATAATTCATAATACAAAACAGATACAGGAAGTAAATCAAAAAATACGATCAAAAAATCTGAATACGCAACTAAGTACGTATTCTGGGAGCGGGGTGTTACAATCCATCCACCTTACAAAAAATTGCGTCCTCGCAATTTTGATAAGGGGTAAATTGAACACAAAGAAGACAAGGACGGGAATTATACCAATCAAGATATGAAGCACTATAGGTAGGGCTCTCAAGTCGACTGAACAGTAATCAGAATATAGATATCTCCTGCACTTCTGGCTGTATAAGTCTTTGAACGGTACCAAATAATACTGATGTGATGTCGTTGCTTTGCAATAGAATTCCTGTTGTACTGCATACTTGATAGCCCTCCGAGAATTAGCCAGAATACTGAAGATAAAGGAAACCCTGATAGTCTTGAGCATAATAAAGAAGACCGATAATTGAGAATTCCGAATACCAGGCGTCAATCACTCTGAAAGACATAGCCAGGAATAGAGAGTATGGATCAATCCTGAGAATACCCGAGCTTCATAGAGTTGGCCAAAAAGATCATATAATCACTTCATTCAGAACCATCCACTACCCCTCTAGTATATCCATATCTTAAGTTGGTATAAAGGCTTCGAAAAACCAAAACAGGGGAAAGATGGAAGGGATTAGGAATCAAAGGAAGAATGATCAAGAAAAATAGATAACTCTGCACTTGTAGTTGGAGTGTATAACCAAGACTCAAGCATTTCAGTTGCAAATTTCTTTACCATTAATTTGCCGATTGGTTATACTGAGGATGTGAGAGCCTAGGCTCTGATACCATCCTGTAACGCCCCGATCCGGCGGGTACGGAGATGTTACTGCAACGTATATACGCAGGTCAGAAATACCCTCACGTATATACGCTAAGCATCAGTACAGGCAAGAATCAGAGTACGGAAGCAAGTGGTGCATTATACATTCCAACACATGAGTACAATTACAAAGTTATCACCAGAGGTGATAAATATTACAAGAATATTACATCACCGACAGGCGCAAATGCGAGAATACAAGTAGATGTACAAGTATGAACAGTACAAAAGGCACTCACGAGTGTACAAAAGGAAAACTCGAGAGGCACACAGGGGGCCTGGAAGGATAGAGCTCTGAACGGTCTGCTGGAGATCCACGCTACCGCTGTGCCACTCTGATCAGCAACTGGGAGATTCACACGCTCCAAGCTCCAAGACCTGGACATGAGGATCCAGAGGAGTCAGAACTCCCCAGGCGAGTGGTGATACGAAAGCCAGGTGGCGAGCATGGGTAAGCACATGAGTATCGATAAATATGGATCATAAATATGAAAACCGTGCCGTAGGCACAAGCATGCAGAAGCAAGTAGATATACAATAATTGATATGAAGCAGGGAACATGTATGATATAAGATGATAACAGTAGGAGACTGGTGGAATAGAACACGAGCGGTAAAGCAGGATGTAAGCAGGTATAATATAGTAATGCCCATAAACCAGAAATTCGATGAAAACAATTGTGGCGAGACAAGTGGTACAATCAAGTTGTAGAGCAACATAACAAGTTATCATCTTGGCATTGTATTATTATTACTCGTCCGACCCATATATCTAGGTATGTGTCTCAGTGTACATCCCAACACACATACATCCATATATAAGTAAGTCGAGGTTGGTTACTGGAAGCTGATGAAGAACTGATAGCTCATACTTATAGTAGTTCCCGTCCGCCCGGGACACAGCCATTTGGGGGCCTGAAATCCCCCTAACACGAATCGTCAGTTTTGGTATCCACTACTATAAGCAAGGCTTCATACCGGCATCCATCACTTCCTCCCATTCCCCGTAAAGATGGTCCTTTTTATAGCTTATGAAACATAATTATCAGATTACGGGAATGAGTAGGAACATAGCTGATCATAACAGGAGTACATAACAGGCATAACAGGAATCATAACAAGCATAACGGGAGTTCATAACAAGAGATCAGGTACTACATTCCCGTAATGTGATAATCATGAGTAGAGAGTTACTCTTAACAGGTATCAAGTTTTTAACATGCCAATGACAAGTATTCATGTAGGTGACAGGTGATAAGTCACGTCAAGAGATTGATATTAGTCCGGTGGCAAATCATGTCATAACAAGGGGCCTTGCCAAGTAGTAGCAAGTCTGGTAATAACATATCATTTGACAGGTGATACAAACAGGTGTTAAATAGTAACATGTAAATGACAGGTATGAAGTAATGGCATAGCAAGTGTTAACATATCAGGTAAATACATGGCATGATGATAGAGTAGTAGCTGAGCAAAACCAAGCGGAGCTGAGCAAGCTGGAGGCACAGACCGCAAACAGTATTTAACACTGGAGCGTCTGGCAAGGTTACTGGGACAACTCGGCTTAAAGTGCGAGTAGGAAATCCGGCAGCATCCCGCCTAGACGAATCTAGTTGTAAAGTGCTGAGCGCTGATCATGATAACCAGGCGGAGCTGAAGAACCTGACGGTCCCAATCACTTCCCTTTCAAGATAGTGAGAGACCGGAGGCTGAAGGCTGAGGAACCAAGAACGCTCGGGGTTTAAGCGCACTCTCGGTGGCTACCAGCCATCCCAAGAGTGGGCAGAAACCCAGAGTTCAACGACCACGAAGGGTCAGCCACGCATAGTATAAAGCAGTAAAATACATATAAATATGGAATAAAATACATGTCGACCCGACGAAGCGGGGAAACCCAAATGGAGGCGAGGACACTCGCCTAAATCACCGGAATGCCGAAAAGTCCGAAATCCATGGAACTCGCGCACGCGCCATAAAATATAATAATATATAATTATTTAGAGAGAGAAAGTGAAGAGGAGAGAGAAAGAGTGAGAAACCTAGAGAGAGAAATATATGGAAAGAGAGAGTGCACAGGTAGACGCGGGTTTTTGAGAGTGAGACGCGGGGGTCGCAGACGCGGGAGTCACGTCGCGGGAATAGCAGACGCGAGAATCACAGACGCGGGAATCGCGTCGCAAAGGTGCCACAAACGCGGGGTTCGAGACCCGCGTTCAAGTCAGGGCACGAGGAGAACGCGGACGCGATCGTGGGTTCCGTGTCGCGTTAACACGAGAAGAACACAGACGCGGGCATAAGCTCCGCGTCGTGTTGATACAGGAACGCGAAGGCCGCGTTAAGGAATTGTTTGGACGCGGGAGTGAGATCCGCGTCAGCAATCAATCAGAGAAAGAGAGTGACAGAGAGATGGGAGACGCATGGATAGGGAGAGAGAGTGAAAAAGTGATTTTGTTGGTGGTGGTGTTTATTTGGTGAAGAAGATGGATTTTGATGGAGTAATAAAAGAAAGTGAAGGAGGTGATGTTGTGATGGTGAAAGTGATGGTGGAAGTGAAGATGGTAGTGGAAAATAGTAGAGGTGATGGTGATGAAAAAAGTTAAGAAAACATGGTGGTGGTGACGTTTAGTTTTTGTCGTTGCAATTTTCACCAGAATGATTACCGGAATAATCGTGAACGATTACCGAAATAATCATCGGAGATGTTGCCGATGAAGAAGAGCTCGGCCCCAATCCAAGGAGGGTGGCCGGCCTTGGAGTTGGTGGTGGGGTGATGGTTTTGTGGAGAGGTTTGTTGTGGTGGTAGTTTTGGAGAAAGTAAAGGAGAAGGTGGAGGCTTTGGTGGAGTTGTTGAAGTTGTGGTGGTTTAAATGGAGATGGAGGAGGAAGAAGATGAAGATAGAAAGTTAGAGAAGTTGTAGTGGTTGTGATTGTGGTAGAGATGAGGAGGAGTTGGTGGTGGTTAAAGTTTGGTGAAGAGAAAAATGAAGTGGAAAGATGAAGGAAAGGTTTATATAGGAATTGGATTTGTGAAGGTGATGTAAAAAAATGTTTAGAGAGGGGGTTTTTTGTAAAATTGAGAGGGTGAGGTGTCCCTCTCTTGGCCGGCCATGGTGATGGGAGAGAGGTTGGATATTTTGGAGAAGATATTTTTGGTGTTTAGATATTTTTGGTGGAAAGTTGTAGAAGATAATGGAAGAATGGAGAATTTTGTAGAATTTGGTGGAAGGAAAAGGAAGGAAAGAAAAAGGAAAAAGGAAAAGAAAATGAAAAAAAGGAAGATATTCTCTTGGAAGAAAAAGTGAAAATAATTAGAGTGGCGGATTCCCGGGATTCAGTTGCGGATGCGGAAAACTTTCGGAAAAATACCGAAATCGTCTAAAAATCAAGTATCTCGGAACGACCCGCAAAAATTCTCATAAATCAAGAATATTATTCTAAGAATCATGGTGAAATTAGTTTCAAGAAATTCTTTATAGTTTTTAAATTAAAAATCCTGGAATCGGCCGCCAATATCGGTCGACACCAAATCTCGCAGAAATCTGATAAATTCTGAAAATTCTCAAAAAAATGAATTAAGATAGTAAATATTATTCTAAGCAAATATGGAAAAGCGGTTTCTCCAAATTTGACTCCATTTGCAAATTAAAAATCAAGGAATCGGTCAGCGACACTAGTCGACACCGGTTTTGAAGATTTTCATTTTAATTCAGAAAAATTCCAGAAAATCACAGAAAATCTAAAATATTTGAAAATGATGTTTAAAACTGAAATCGGTCAAATTTAAATAGTAGAAAGACCGAATCGAGCAATTCACTAGGATCGGGTTCTCGGTTCAGACTAGGGCTGACTCCGAGTCCGTGAATCCGGATCCAAGACAAAATGATCATATAAATAATTCATAATACAAAACAAATATAGGAAATAAATCAAAAAATACGATCAAAAAATCTGAATACGCAACTAAGTACGTATTCTGGGAGCGGGGTGTTACATAAGGGAAGGAAGACAAAAGGTCATAGCTTCAATTCCCAGAAGTCGGGCCACATAGTAGTGGATTGTCCGGGAGCAAGAGCAAACCTTCAACCTACAAGAAGCCACACAAAAAGAAGGCTCTCAAAGCCACTTGGAATTCGGACAGTGAAACCGATGAAGAAGTGAATACAGCACACGTGTGTTACATGGCTAATGAAAAAACACCTAAGGTAACATTCGAACCCTCACTTGATGATAGTGAATTAACAATGGATGAATTTGGTGAGGCTTTTGAAGAGTTGTCTAACAACTATAATTTCCTTAAAAAGAAGTATTTTAAAATAAAAAGAGAAAATAAAACTCTTCAAAATAAAATTGTTATTCTCTCCAAAAGAAGGATGATCTATCTTTCACACTCATATCCACACAAAAAGATTTTGATGCATATAAAAATTCATGTAAAGAAAAATTTTCATTAATTAATAAAAATGAGATTTCTATTCTAAAAGATAAAATTAACTCTTTAGGAGATGTGTTAAAGAAATGTGAGTTTGATAAAGTTAGGTTAGAGGCAATGTTTCCTAAGAAGCATACTCCAAAGAAATATGTTCATACCACACATGCTCATCATACTACACATACCCACACTCCTAAATCACAATATATACATACACATCATCCTAGACATACTACACACACCAAACATGTTCACACTCCACACTCACATCTTTCTTTTATTTATGGTAGAGTTTATTCATGCACTTATTGTGGCCGAAAAGGTCACTTTGCCAAATTTTGCTTTGATAGAATAAATGCTTCTAATGACCCCATTTGGGTTCGAAATGCTAACATTATAGGACCCAAGAAAATTTGGGTACCAAAATCAACAAATTCGTTACTTGATGTAGGTACACACCAAGGCTCCAAGACGTAGGGAGGGTGGTATCTTGATAACGGTTGCTCAAGGTATATGACTTGGGATATTAATAATTTTGCAACCCTATCAAGGTACCATGAAGGTAGCACTGTCACCTTCGGAGATGATTCCAAAGGAAAAATTATCGGTATAGGTAACACTAAAATTGGCTCATCTCCCTTAATTAAATATGTAGTTTTAGTTGATGGTCTCAAGCATAAGCTCTTGAGTATTAGTCAACTTTGTGATAAAGGTTTTAAAGTGATTTTTGATGATTTAGCTTGCAATGTTTTAGATAGACAAATCAATGCATGTGTGCTTTTATGTTTTCATGAAAATAATGTGTACATGATTGATATGTCAAATTTACAATGCAATGCTACATGTTTAAATGCCTTTATTGAAGACTCTTAATTATGGCATAGGAAACTAGGTCATGTTTTATTTGACCATCTATCTACAATCATCAATAAGGAAGTGGTGAAAGCTATTCCTTATTTGAAATTTGAAAAGGACCGCATTTGTGATGCGTGCCAACTTGAAAACAAACCAAGTCCTCTTTCAAAACAATTAAGGATATCATGACACCAAGACCTTTGGAGTTAATTCACATGAATTCATTTGGTCCAACTAAAATTAAAAGTCTAAGTGAAAATTGTTTTGTCTTTGTTTTGGTTAATGATTTTTCTCATTTTACATTGGTTTTCTTTTTAGAACACAAAGATCAAGCCTTTTCACATTTTCACAAAGAAAAAAATTTAATTTTACGTATAAGAAGTGATATAGGTGGTGAATTCATTAACCACTCCTTTATCACCTATTGTAAAGAACATGGAATCAAATATGAACTATCATGTCCTAGAACTCCACAATAAAATAAAGTCATTAAAAGAAAGAATCGTACTCTTCAAGAAATGGTTAGGATAATGATAAATGAATACGACTCCCTTAATATTTATGGGCCGAGGCTGTAAACGCATCATGTTATATCTCAAATAGAATTTATTTTAGTAAAATCACCTCTAAAACTTCATTTGAAAATTACTATTTGAGAAAACCTAATGTTTCTTACTTTAAAGTTTTTGGTTGTAAATGCTTTGTTTTAAATACTAAAGATAATTTAGAAAAATTTGATACCAAATCTTATGGAGTCATATTTGTTGGGTATTCAAATACTAGTAAGGCCTATAGAGTCTTTGATCGGGGAAAAACCGCACACGAAAAGTGTATGTTTTCAAATCGATATTTAAAGTGCGTGTGCTTTGGCTTCCTTGATACTTCCGTTATAGCATAGAGGCTAAAACGAATCGAATCCACAAGGACGGTAGGCGATAGAAACTTACACGGTATGCTCACGTGTATGTTAACAGTTATTCAATATTTAAAAGAACGAAAAGAAAGAAAACAAAGAATGAAAAGAGAAGTACGGTGAAAACAAAAAAGTGGGAAACATAGAAAAAAATATATTTGTGGTTTTTGATATATTTCTAAAACTAAGTGAAAAGAAAGAAAACCCATGGCTACCAACTACTAATAGCTCCATAATCATGCTAACCTCTTAGTGATAGTTGTCTTACATGTATCATTGGCCATCACTAGTCCTTGGTTTAAAAGTGTTTCAAAGCATGACCCATATGTTAACTCATCACATCCAAACTCAACAAAACAAGAGAAAGCTACACTTAAACCATAAAAACTAAACAAGAGTAAGAATGAAGCAAAGTAATATTAGTTTGTGAGAGAGTTAGGAAGTTAGAGTATTAGAATCCATCATCATGAGCCATCATGGCTCTTACAAGATTAAGGCCAAGTAGAGGCTATTAGATTCATGTAGATTATCAAGTAAAAAGTTAGACTAGTTAGTGGTTAGTAGTTAGTTGTCATGAGAGAAAATATTAGCTAAACATGTAAAAGAAGTTAGAGAATAAGCAAATAGAGATAAAGGAAGAACCTTTCATAGAGTGCCACCCTCCATTACAAGAACTTTCTCTTCTATCCTATGATCACTCTCTTTCCTATTACATGATCTATCAAAATGAAAAATACAAAAGAAGAAGAACAACAACTAATCTAAACTAGCCTAAACTACAATATGGAGAAGAAACTACCCTAACTCTCTGTATATTTCTCTGAAGAAGAACCCCAGGGGGTATTTATAGGCACCAGGGGAAAGGGGTAAGGGGGACAACCCCTGGCCCAAAGCACGGGCGCGGCCGCATTTCCGCGGCTCTTCTAAAGCCGCGCGCGCGCCGCCGCCTGTCGTGCGCTGTCGCGTTTGTCCCCTATCGGATGCAGGTCCCGATTTCTAGTTTTGGGCCCCTCGTATTGACGAAACTGCTCTTCAAGATCAATGGCTATATTATAGGTCTTTAATCACCCATTAAATGGTGATTTAGGGTCTTCTTCTTCATTGCACACCATGGACCTAGAAACATACAAGAGAGGTATTATTAGTAGAATTTAATATTAAATAAATGTGAAGATGTGTTATGAAATATGCAGTTTTAGAGATTTTTCACACCCCCATACTTATCTTTGCTTGTCCCGAGCAAAACAAAAAAAAACTAACTAAGAAGATTATTACACCACTTTTGTAGGTGACGCGATTGCACTGAGCATATATAACAAGCCGTTAAACCTCTAGGTTTCCCCTAGAGGAGGAGTTTTGTCTCCTGAGGGTTTTCAGCGGATTACACCCACAAAATTCATAGCAAAAGAAATCAAATGTTAGTATTTTTGAAAACGGATTTTGAAATTAAAAAATGTGTTGAAGTATTTTTGTGAAAATATAAGTGATCCAAGGTCAGAGGTTAACCAAAAATTATTCTTTCTTAAACTAAGTTGAAATACAAAATCTTGTTATAAATTAAATGTAAGAATTTAAAATTGAATTGATTCTTTGATCTTTCATAAAACTCATAGAAAAATATGCACTTTGTAAACTGTGAAGATTTTTGGGATATCGACTCTAACTTTTATGCCATTGATTTGTGTATATTTATTTTTTTTCTTTTTTTCTCTTTTTTTCCCTTAGTTTTCTTAGACTTTTTTATTTACCCGGGTAATGCGCCTTTAGCTGGTGACTCCCAAACCAGATGATCTTAGGGTACCAGATGAGAAAAGATCCCTCGAACTTAAGGACTCGAGTAAACAAGGCGACAAAACTAAAGAGGATTATTTTATTTTTGTCTATCGTTTTAGGTGTAAATAATCATGCTTCCTTTGGCATAATTACCTAACTTCAATAAGTGATTTTTATTATCATTTTTTAATATATTTTTATAATATTTTCAGTCTTTATTTCAATCTCAAAAATTGTGTAAGTGTGAAGTGCATAAATGTAAGGTAAAAAATTCAAGATCAAATTATATTTCTAATCTTACTTTCTTATCCTAAAATTTAAACAAGATCTATTATTTTGACTCAGTTTAAAATTTTATAATTTTAGGTCTTCCTAATTCCTAAGATAATCTTAATTTTCTGAAGAATAAATCAAAACTATTTATCTTGTTTCAAAAAAATTTGTAAAAAGAAAAGAAAAGAGTTTTTATACAAAAGGAAATTTTAAAAAGTTCCTAAAAAGAAGTGTAAAAGAAAGAAAATGTAAAACTAACTATGTTAGTAAATCCTCCCCCACAATTATCTCATGCATTGTCCTCAATGCATCGTGAATGTGTATATACATGAAATAAATGAAGAGGGAAGGAAAATTACCTCATGCTGGTGGCTTCGGTGGTGGTCTAATTGGTCCACGAAATGCGGCCCAATTCAAAAATTGTGGATCTTGTAGGAACCCACTAGTGACCTCTGTAATATGACCCAGTAAAATATTTGAGAACTGTATGATCTTATTGAAAAATTACCCCCATCCAATTTCCAATTTTCAATAATAATTATTGAGTCATTTTTTTAACATTCTTGTCCAACAATAAAGTGTGATTTTGAGAAATGATTGATTTGGATTCAAATGGAACATAAACCAAAATCGATATCGACTCGAGAATTTTACTCAGATCAAGTCGAGAGTCAAAAGGGAGAGTCAAAATTGGTTCAAAAATAGGGTCCAGACCAAAGAATGGATGTTCACACACTTTCCCCATCACTAAAGTGTGATCATAAGATATTGATGATTTTATTTCACGGTGTAATGGTACAGGATTCAACGTTGACTGCGAAATAGAGAAAAATCTGCTAAAGATATTGGAGTTATTATTAAATCAAAAAGTGAAATGGAATTACCAACTTGAGGTTTAGGATCACTTTCAAGCTCAAGTTCAATTTCGAGAAAAGGATAACTTGTCAAAATGTCAATGTGATTTTCAAACCTTGGAGTTTAGTTAAGTTTCAATGGGTTTACTGAAATTGAATCTTGGTTTCTAAAATAGCATGATTCTTGGGTCCAATCGGAAGAGTTAGGGTTATAAGGATTGGTCAAAGGTTGACAAGAAAGACTTTCCTCGCTCTCATTGATCAAATCGCTCATTATCGAGTCTAACCTACTGCTAGGCCAGATAACAGAATTTTGAGTCTGAATCATGTCTTCCATACTCTTTACAATTGGTTTTTCTTAAAAAAGTGAATATAGAAGTTGATTTTGGAAATTGTGGTGAAATTGTGAGTCCATCGGATTTTGCGGTTGCTGCTCAGACTCACGCAAGGGTTCCATACTCAAGTCCAGTATTGATGGTTGTTCATTTTGAATCAGTGAGACTGGAAAAGATGAGTAGGACTCTTAAAATTTTGGTTGAGATGATGAGTCCAACATATTTTGAAATCGTAGCACTTTTTCACAAAAACTTTCAAACGCTTTTCTAGCTCAGATTCTTCTTCAATTAGATGTTCTAGAAAAGGAGTATATGGAGTTTGATTTGGGAAGGATTGTGAATTGAGCAAATTTTGAATTTGTTGTTGAGACTCAAGCATGGCTTCCATACTCCTTTCCAAATTGAATTTTTCTTCAGTTGGTGGAACAGGAAAAGGAGGATATGGATCAGAATCGGGGAATGAATATTGTGAAAATTGTGGACAAGGTGGTTGAAAATTTAGCTCAGGGGAGGTGAATCCCCATGAACTCTATGAAGAGTGAAAATTATTTTAAAAATTATAGTCATAGGATTGGGGATATGGGTCATATTGAGTCGGATAATCCCAACTCGGCATATATGATTAGTTCATATTGTACATAGCCGAGTTGGAGTTATCTGAGTCAAATAAGATCGGTGTGAAATATGGATTCATATTATAATTGAAAGAATTATTGTTGTTAAAATCCATTTCACAATATACATAAAAGAAAACAAACAAACAAATGAGCAAACAAACAAAGATAAAGAAAAAGAAAACAAGTTTATGCTAGGGTTGACTTGAACCTGGAGGACTCCTAACTGGTTTGACTGTCCATGGGGGGTATATTGTCAGAATCTGACCACGAGTTAATCGGCCAGGTAAGGGCAAGATCAGTGGGAGGTATCCGTGCTGGAGCAACGGGCCTAATTATGCTAAACCACTGTTCTTCGAGGTTTCGCCTCTCAATCCCCAATCTTAGACACCGAATTGATAAGAGTTAACTTCTAACAACTTCTCCTTTAGGTCAATCTCTTAAATTAGTCTGAGATGTCCCTAGGGGCCAACGTCTAGAAAATTTTATTTAGGCTTGGGTTGTGTGAGTGGGGAGGTGATTTTTGGGCTAAGAGAGGGTAATGACTTCCCCACCTTATGTTGCATT
Source organism: Agave tequilana (assembly GCA_038442645.1). Taxonomy (NCBI): domain Eukaryota; kingdom Viridiplantae; phylum Streptophyta; class Magnoliopsida; order Asparagales; family Asparagaceae; genus Agave; species Agave tequilana. The sequence goes on along the minus strand of JAVJIF010018725.1, from coordinate 45,801 downwards.
GGGTGTTGCCCTTAAGTTCAATTTATGCAAGTGTGCAATATAGATAAGAATGCACACAAAAAAGTGAGTAAATTACTGAAGTGTTTGTCCTAACTATATGCAATGTAATATGTACACCTCCATCAAGATCACAACAACACAAGAACAAAATACAGTATATTAGAATGAAAATTGACACATGCCTAGATGCAAATCTCTAAACCGTTTTAAAGCATCCAATTTTCATATTTTAGTTCTTAAATATTATAGCGCACAGGTCAAATATTAGCAACAGAATATAAATATATACAAGAATTTATCCAACCACACAAGAGTAAGTGTGGACGTCTGCAATGCTAAAGAATTTGACCCGAACACCAAAAAATAAAGAAGAAAAGTTAACAAAAATGTGAAATCAAACCGTTCCCTTCCCCGGCAACGACGCCAAAATTTGATCAGGAGAAACCCGCGCACGAAAAGTGTATGTTTTGAAATCGATATTTAATATGTGTGTGTTTGGCTTCCTCGATACTTCCATTATAGCATGAGGGTAAAACGAGTCGAATCCACAAGGACGGGAGGTGATAGAAGCTTACATGGTATGTTCACGTATATGTTAACAATTCTTCAATGTTTGAAAGAATGAAAAGAAAGAAAACAAAGAATGAAAAGAGAAGTACGGTGAAAACAAAGAAGTGAGAAACATAGAAAACAATATATTTGTGGTTTTTGATATATTTCTAAAACAATGTGAAAAAGAAAGAAAACCTATGGATACTAACTACTAATGGCTCCACTAACCATGCTAACCTCTTAGTGATAGTTGCCTCACATGTATCATTGGCCATCACTAGTCCTTGGTTCAAAAGCGTTTCAAAGTATGACCCATATGTTAACTCATCACATTCAAACTCAACAAAACAAGAGCAAGTTATACTTAAACCATCAAAATTAATCAAGAGTAAGCATGGAGTAAAGTAATGTTACCTTGTTAGAGAGTTAGGATATTAGAGTGTTAGAATTCATCATCATGAACCGTCAATGGCTCTTGCAAGAGCAAGGCCAAGTAAAGGCTATTAGATTCATGTGGATTATCAAGTAAGAAGTTAGACTAGTTAGTGGTTAGTTGCCATGAGAGAAAAGATTAGCTAAACATGTAAAAGGAGTTAGAGAAGAAGCAAATAGAGATAAAGGAAGAACCTTTCATAGAGTGTCACCTTCCATTACAAGAACTTTCTCTTCTATCCTATGATCACTCTCTTTCCTATTACATGATCTATCAAAATGAAAATTACAAAAAAAGAAGAAGAATAACTAATCTAAACTACCCTACACTACAATATGGAGAAGAAACTACCCTAACTCTCTGTATATCTCTCTGAAGAAGTACCCCAGGGGGTATTTATAGGCCCTAGGGGAAGGGGCCCAGGGGACAACCCCTGGCCCAAAGCACGGGCGCGGCCGCGCCTGTATGGGTGGCTTTTCTAGAGCCGCGTGAACGGCGCCGCCTACCGCGCACTGTCGCATCTGTCCCCTGTCAGCTGCAGCTCCCGATTTCTGGTTTTGGGCCCCTGGTATTGACGAAACTGATCTCCAAGGTTAATGGCTATATTATAGGCCTGTAATCACCCATTAATTGATGATTTAGAGTCTTCTTCTTCATTACACACCATGGACCTAGAAACGTACAAGAGATGTATTATTAGCAGAATTTAATATTAAATAAATGTAAAGATGTGATAAAAATTTGCAGTTTTAGAGACTAATCAGTCTTCAATAGATCTACTTTGACTATTGAAGAATCTATACATGTCAAGTTTGAGGAATCTAATGCTTTTGTGAAGAATGTTATAGAAATTGATTCTTTAGGTGAAGACATGGAGAAGATAACCTTGAAGGACTCATCTATAGAAGAACAAAAGTCAAAGATTGATGTACAAAGTGAAATTCAAGAGGTTGAAGTGGAGTCAACACAATCACTTCCAAAGGATTGGAGATTTGCTTCAAATCATCCCAAGGACCTCATCATAGGTGATGTATCTAAGGGGGTAACTACTCGATCCAAACTCCATGATTTATGCGAAAATTTTGCTTTTATTTCACACATTGAGCCCAAAAACATCCTCGAAGCTGAGGCTGATTCATAGTGGTTGCTTGCAATGCAAGAATAGCTCTATCAATTTGAGCGCAATCAAGTTTGGCATCTTATTCCTAGACCCTATGATAGACCAAGTATTGATATTAAATGGATCTTTAGGAATAAGTTGGATGAGTCGGGTAATGTTATTAAAAATAAAGCTAGGTTAGTGGCCCAAGGTTATACCCAAATTGAAAGTATCGATTTTGAGAAATTCTTTGCACCCGTAGCACGGCTTGAAGCCATACGGATGACACTTGTCTTTGCTTCTTGTAAGGATTTCAAATTTTTTCAAATGGATGTCAAAAGTGTGTTTTTAAATGGTTTTATAGAAGAGAAAGTGTATATTGAATAATCCCCCGGGTTTGTTGATCCTACACATCCGGATTTTATGTACTAACTTGATAAAGCTTTATATGGTTTAAAGCTCCAAGAGCTTGGTATGAAAGACTTTCAACTTTTATGCTTTCAAACGGTTTTTTTGAAGGTAAAGTTGACACCACTTTTTACAAAGCATTTAGATAGTGATACCTTAATTGTTCAAATTTATGTTGATGATATTATTTTTAGATCCATTAATGAAAAGCTTTGTAAAGAATTTGAATCATGCATGAAGAACGAGTTTGAGATGTCTATGATAGGAGAGCTAAACTACTTCCTTGTGTTGACACTTAAAAAAGACAAGATTCTTATTGGTCCGAACGATGTCTAAACTTGTTGACATTTACAAAAGACAAGTGACAGATAAGCTGACGACCAGTTCTCACCCATCTCCGAGGGATAAAGAAGTAAATTGGACTCTACTGATCCAGTGAAGCAGACAGTGAGCTCCGGATTGTCTCTAAACAGACCTCAGCAGGTCTAAGATGCTAGCACTTAGCATCACATGAGCCCAAAGGGACAGCCTCGCCTGAGAGGCTAAGATTGCCCAACTTCGCGTTGAAGCCGTTCAAAGCTCCATCAGGGAGCTAACTTATAGCTTCGCCTGAATTGCTCAAGTTAACTCCGCAGAGAGTTAGCTTCGCTTGAAGCCACACGCAACCGCGCAGAAGGATGTTCGATAGCTTCGCCACAGATGTTATCTAGCTCCGCTGAAGAACTTTCTTCTAACTCCGCCAGATGCGCCTTCCAGCTCCGCTGTGAGCTCGATGCGACAGCTCCACTGTGGGTCTGCTATGGTCAACCTTTGACCAATTAAATCTCCAGATGAGATCAAATCTATTCAGGATTGAGATCAAATCCAATCAAGATCAAATCTGAGATCAAATTTGGCAGTTGATTGCCATAATCTCTTGACTCTCCTAAAACGAGTAAGAGGATCAAGGAAGATCTTCCAGTTATATGGAAAGAATGAAAACAGATCAAGAGGATCAACCGACCTGCTACTTCTAGCATCGCAGAAGCTGATCCTAGCCTCGCAGCAAGGCTACTTTTCAGATTTAAACAGATTTGATTCAATCTGTTTCTATATTTTCAAGGGACAGTTATACCCTTGCTCTCCCTATAAATAGCCCACCAGGGGCACAAGGAGAGAGGTGCGCACGAAGACCTCCCACAAACGCAAAGACTTCTTCTGGACGACTTCACTGGAAGAGACGGCAGACTTCTCGAGAGGACGCACCGCGCGTACAAATAGAGATCTATTCTCTTAAATTCAGAGACTTTTAGAGAGCTGCTTCTCTAATCAGGGTGCTGATACCCTAATACCTCCCTTCTTCTCAAGGAATCTCCAGAACTAGGCGAGAAGGAATTCCTAAGTGAAGGCGATTTTGAGAAGTAACGAGAGGGTTCTACCAACCTTCTATTCTCCGATTCCCCGAACCAGGCGAGAAGGGAATCTCATCGCTCGCATTGTCAAAGGGACAAGTGGTCGCGCGCTGACCAGACTCCTATCGGGACACTTCTCTATAATCTCTGAGGAGATCTACTTGTAATCTTCTGTATTACTTGTAATTTAGCTCCTCAACTTTTTTTTGTAAGTTTTTCCCTTTGCAAAATCAATGGAAAACAAGATGGCGACTCCGCTGGGGATTGAATTCTCTGCTGCTGAGAATCAAGTGTCGCAATGCGACGAACAGACCTTCGGGTCTATCTCTGAATTTGGGAAAGCCGGTGCAGCCAGAGCCTCTCTGGCTAGATCTTCAAGGCAAGTCTCTGCGGAGACAGATAAGGCTCTCTGCGAGCCTACTGCGGTTCTCTGGCGCAACAAGGAAGCACGCCCGCAGTCCAAGTCCAACACTTTAGAGAACCTGGTTGACCACTTCGACCATGAAAATTTTGAAGAAGTCCTCTCTGGGGGTGGTCTAATGCTTCATGCACGGAAGCATAGAAAGGTCTCCATGACCAAGGTTTCAGAACAGAAACCAGGAGCAGAATTCTGCCAACACCCCTCAGCCTCGCGTGTGGCTAGTCAGGTTCCTTGCGAACGTAAGTCTCCCTTGTCAAAGCAGATGTGGAGGCCAAAACAGAAGGATCTGGGAAAAGCCTCAGGCGTAGCTACGCTAGAAGTGCGTCTCTCGCGCGAAGAAAAAGGCAAGATGCCTGCCTGCTCCAACAATGCTGCTAGCCGCGAAGATACAAGGGCGACAATACCTTCACCCAATTCAAGATTAGTAGCGCCTCACGCCAGCCTCGTTCTCACGAGCGAAGCTACTGAACCACAGCGTACGCGCGGCGTCCATAGCCGCGAAGCCCAAGTCAAAGCACAACAGCGTGCTTCGTTCGCTCTTCGCAGCAGAGTTAAGGGATTGTCCCTAAGTGCTGATAGCGTTGCTTATGCAGCTTCAGCGCCCAAGGGCGTTTCCAAAGCTTTTAGCCGTGAGGTTAGAACCGAAGCACTATCTAAGGCCAATCGCCTTCGCAGCAGCACAGCGGATAAAGCACCACAGCGTGCTCCGCCCTCAGGTTCGTCAAGCGCTAAGCTCATGTCTTGCGGCGGAGCTAAGGGATTGTCCCTAAGTGCTGATAGCGTTGCTTATGCAGCTTCAGCGCCCAAGGGCGTTTCCAAGGTTCTTAGCCGCGAAGCTAGAACTGAAGCACTACTCTGTGCTAATCCCCTCTGCGGTGATAAAAGAAGCAGGACATCATCCTATGTGCGATCCAAAAGAGCTTCTGCGCTGGATCGTTTAGGCCCAACTGGGTCTGACTTGCGGGAATCCTTGACGAACAAACGGAAGTCGGAATCTTTTCGAACCACTTCCCCCTGTTGTCAACAAGTGGGATGTCAGCTGGTAACCGTCCACTCAGTCCATTGCCAGCTAGGACCAAGCCTCGCCACTTCTCCAGGCCGACGATCAGTTTTTGATCGGCTGTCAGTACAAGCCCCAGTGAAACATCATAAAAGGAGCATCTCGCGAGACCTACCCTCCGCATCCGTCAACATGACCCGGAGAGGACAAGAGCTGCGCAGGGGCAAACAAGCGTCCGACGACACTCCCTACAGCTCCCAAGATCCAGATTACAGCCCAGGCTTAGGCGAAGTCTTGGTGCATGAAGAGAGTGTTTTCTGAAACACCAGATCTAGGGTGGCGATACCCTACAGTTATGAACAGCCTTCTTCCTCAACGGTAGTAGCCTCGCCAGAACCAAGGAGAAGATCAGTCCAGTCATCTGATGAAGAAGATAAAGATAGCGGGTATGCTTCTTCGGCGATAGTCAGCTCGGTGCGAACAAACAGAGCATCAGTAAACATGGCTGATAATGGTAATGACGACCTTCGTCGACGTTTGGAAGCTCATGAGCAAACTTCTAAAACTCAGCAAGAAGCTCTGGACAACATTTAACAGATGCTCGCTCAACTCCTTAATAACCGGAATAACAATGATACCGGGAGTAACCATGACGAGGAAGAACATCTTAGCAATGACCAGCCGAAGACGAAAAAGTCCAAGGAGGGTTCTTCTTTAGACGCTGAAGTCCTTAAGGGCCTTCAAGCTCAAATCGCATCCCTAGCTCAGAGGGATGAGTTAAAGAAAGTGGGGACAGTCCGTCCTTACCCGTTGGAGTGGGATTCAGTGCCATACCCACCGAAGTTCAAACCACCAACATTGCATACCTATGATGGAAAGAGCTCGCCAAACCAGCACATCTACTATTTTCGGTCTCAAACCGGTAATGTTATAGACAATGACGCTATCATGGCTAGGCTGTTCATTGGCACCTTAAAGGGGGCAGCATTTGATTGGTTCCGAAGTCTCCCTCCGGGCTCTGTCAATTCTTGGATCGACCTGGAAACCCGATTCCTTTCTCGTTTCTATGAGGATGATACCGAGGTAACCATGGACAAGCTCCTCTCCACCGTGCAGAAGAAGGGCGAATCTATCCGTGACTATATTAAGCGATTCAGAAACTTGTCTTTGATGTGCCCAGCAGGGATGCCATTACCCATGCTTTTACAGACGTGCAGGCACAACTTCTTAGACCAAGTAGAGGTTCACATGGGGGCTGTCAAAGCCCATACCTAGAAAGAACTGGTCGAACAAGCTGAGATAGCCGAAAAGTCGGCTAAAAAATTTGAACCCTCTACCCCTAAGAGCAAATGGGGTATGAACAACAAAGGACGTAGCGACATGGCGCAGTCTTCTCAAGCCAAAGGGAAGGAGACTATGTCCGTTGAATTATCAGAGGATGTTCAGTCGAAGGCCAAGAAAGGTGGCTTCAATAATCAGGAGTCTAAGTTTCCTCTGAAACAGTATTCCTTCAGAGATGATCAGGTGGTCACAATATTCCATTTACTCCACAAAGAGAATAAAATGAAGCTACCAGAGGCTCGACGTCCCAATGAGATAGGACGCACGAACGATCCCAAATATTATCTCTACCACAGGATGATTCACCATCCTACCAACAAGTGCTATGTCCTCAAGGACAGAATTCAAGCCTTGATCGACGCAGGGGTCCTGATACTGAAGGCAGAGCAGAAGAAAGTCACTGCCAATATAGTGACCCTCGAGTTCGGCAAAACCCCAAAGGTCACAGTTCCTGACGGGACCTATCCAGTCCCTGTGCCACGGCTGGAAGTCAAACATCCTGCGGCTAAAACTCAGGATAATAGAGGTCTTGTTCACTTGACATTGGAGACAGGGGAAGTCATGTGGATACACCCAGACCTTGTCCAAGACGTACAGTGGGATTCAAAGAAGTCTAAGTCGAAGGGCAAATCTTGCAATGTTATCTCCCTCCTGCCGGACGATGACAATCTTACGTCAGCTTCCCTCAGTGATTCTGAAGGAGAAAAGCATGCTTGCACAACGCAGGCCGATGTACCTCAGCCGACGGGTACTCGATCCGGAAAATCATACTTAAAACAGTATGAGAAAGCTACTGAAGAGACACAACAGCAAACGATGTCAGTACAAGTACTAGCGTCTGCTTCGGTTCCGACCAAGGGAAAGGAGAAGCCAAAGGAAGTCCGGTTTGACCATATCCTGAAGAAACCTTCAGGCCCAGGAGCTTGACACGCCCTTTCATTTTGATATATTGGCCCAGTTGGCTAATATCCCGGCTCGTATTACTATACACGAGCTACTTCGTCTCTCAAAAGAGACAAGAGAAGCACTCAGGGATGCGCTGGCTAATTCAGAATCATTCCTGACATATATGCCAGAAATCCCTAACGATGACGCTCAGTCTTCTTGCACTGAATGTCATCATGTACAATCAAAGGTACCTGCTATTACCTTCAAAGTAGAGGATATGTTGGCAGATGTTCTTCGATGGAGCATCTCGAATAGGTCCTAAAGGTAGGATCATTGCCGGCGTGGGGGTTGTATTTATCTCCCCGCAAAATCACGTCCTTCCTAGAGCATTTTCTCTGACGGAATCATGCTCCAACAATGTAGCGGAATATAATGCTCTGCTCATTGGCCTTCAGCTCGCCCACGGAATGGGGATACGCTACCTCGAAGCCTACGGCAATTCAAAACTGATTATCAATCAGGTTAAAGGCGAATATGAGGTCCGCCACGAAGACTTGGCGCCTTATTACCATATAGCCATCGAATTGGCTAATCTGTTTGATGGTTTCTACACGGGCACGTGTCTCGATCTCAGAATACCAAGGCGGACGCTCTTGCTGCATTAGCAATAATACTAGCCCTGCCAGTCGACACCGAGTATCACCTCACAGTGACAACTCGACACCTTGTATGCTCTAAGCATATGTTAAGAACCCGAGAAGCCTATAATGTCTCGACGGATCTTGAGCCGAGAGATTGGCGATTTCCTCTCATCGATTATGCCTTACATGGTCTGCTGCCAGACGATCCTAAAGAAGCGGCATCCATCAGACGAAGGTCTCTCCATTTCTACTACGATCCAATTCTGAAGACACTTTACCGTCGTTCATATGACGGTGTCCTCCTCCGTTGCCTTTCCAATTCAGAGGCGCAGGAAGTGCTTAAAGAAGCACACGACGGCATTTGCGGAGCTCATCAGTCAGGTCCAAAACTTAAAGACAGATTGCATAGGCTTGGATACTATTGGCCAACCATGCTAGCCGATACCATCCAATATGCACGGAGGTGTAAAGCGTGCCAGATTCATGCGGACTTCATACACCAGCCCTCAGAGTTGCTCCACCCAACTGTTGCTTCATGGCCATTTGAAGCATGGGGAATCGATGTCGTAGGGCCAATCAGCCCCTCTTCGACAAGAGGTCACCGGTTTATCCTGGCAATAACCGATTACTTTTTAAAGTGAGCAGAAGCCATACCACCGGTAGAAGTCAAAACTTCTAACATGGTGAATTTCATCAAACACCATGTCATCCATCGATTTGGTGTCCCTAGGCGGATCATCCATGATAACGGTCCCTAATTCATAAGCCAGGTATTCTATCAGTTCTGCGATAAATACCGAATTCAGAATGTGTCTTCAACTGCCTATAATCCCGCTGCTAATGGCTTGGCGGAAGCATTCAACAAAACAATCATCAAGTTACTCAAGAAGTTCGTCTCCTCGAATAAGCGAGATTGGGACCAAAAGCTTGGTGAATGTCTTTGGGCCTACCGAACCACAGTTCGGGCCCCCACAGGCAATACGCCTTTTTCCCTGGTGTACGGGTGTGAAGCAGTCATACCATTGGAGATCCAGATGCCGTCATTACGAGTCTCTTTAATGACTAAGATCACATCAGAGGACAATAATTGGTTGTGCCTTCAAGAGCTCGAAGCCCTAGATGAGAAGCGACTACAAGCTCAGTAACACATCGAGTTGTATCAAGCTCGAATCTCAAAAGCCTTCAATAAGAAGGTCAAACAGAGAATCTTCCAGAAGGGAGATTTGGTTTTAGCCAACAGACGACCGATAATTATGACGCACAAGACCAAAGGCAAGTTTCAGTCTAAATGGGAAGGACCGTTTGTAATAGAAACAGTCTATTCAAACGGAGCATACCGCCTTATGACTTCAGATGGCGATTTACTCATGATGCCGATCAATGGCAAGTTCTTAAAGAAGTATTATCCTTAATTAAGGATCCTTCTCATGATCAAGTTAACACTCCACCTCTGATCAAGACCTTCACATCCAAGGTACACGCAAGGAGAGCCTCTCTCTTCCTCCAAACGAGATCATGTAATCATAAACCAGTAGGAACCTGGTCATACATTGTTTGTCTCAAAGGAGAATCAAGGTTACACATACCAAATGATCCAACATCCTTAACGGTTAAGGATAGAGGAAAATGTTGGCCTTTAAGCCCAACATAAGTCCTCGACAACTCATCATGCTGAGGGGAATAGCATGGCTAGCCCGACTCAAACGGTAGTTGGTAAAGGTATATCAAACCCGTTGACAACTGAGGATTTGCTAAAAATCCTAAGGGACCTGTCACCATTTGATTCCCTTTCCAAAATCACTTACCAATTCTCATCCATAGAATGGTAAGACCACATATACAGATCTTTCCATCCATTTCGCTGTTACGTTAACATTAAACCTATGACAGTGATCTCCTCGTTTTTCGCAATGAAAATGAAACCTTTTTCCAAATCCCATCAAACTTTGAGCTTGGTGGCTTCTCAACCGGTTATGTCATTGCGACCTCTGAACCAGCAGATAGCCAAGTCTCAATTTCGAGCTTGTTGACATTTACAAAAGACAAGTCTCAATTTCGAGCCTGTTGACATTTACAAAAGACAGGTCTCACCTTTTAGTCCGTCAAGGACTAACTTTGAGCTTGGTGGCTTCTCAACCGGTTATGTCATTGCGACCTCTGAACCGGCAGATAGCCAAGTCTCAATTTTGAGCCTGTTGACATTTACAAAAGACAGGTCTCACCTTTTAGTCCGTCAAGGACTAACTTTGAGCTTGGTGGCTTCTCAACTGGTTATGTCATTGCGACCTCTGAATCGGCAGACAGCCAAGTCTCAAATTCGAGCCTGTTGACATTTACAAAAGACAGGTCTCACCTTTTAGTCCGTCAAGGACTAACTTTGAGCTTGGTGGCTTCTCAACTGGTTATGTCATTGCGACCTCTGAACCGGCAGATAGCCAAGTTTCAATTTCGAGCTTGTTGACATTTACAAAAGACAAGTCTCAATTTCGAGCCTGTTGACATTTACAAAAGACAGGTCTCACCTTTTAGTCCGTCAAGGACTAATTTTGAGCTTGGTAGCTTCTCAACCGGTTATGTCATTGCGACCTCTGAACTGGCAGATAGCCAAGTCTCAACTTCGAGCTTGTTGACATTTACAAAAGACAAGTCTCAGCTTTTAGTCCGACAAGGACTACTCTATACTTGTTGACATATACAAAAGACAAGTATCACCTTTCAGTCCGACAAGGACTATTTTGAGCTTGGTGGCTTCTCAATCGGTTATGTCATTGCGACCTCTGAACCGGCAAATGGCCAAGTCTCATTATTTAGTACAGTAAGGACCCTCCGCTGCAGAAGTTGTTACCTCTTTTCCGCTCGTCTCTTGGGAGCCATTGAAGAACTGTGAAAGTTCTTGAACTCTTGAACAAAGAAGAAGAAAAAGAAGAAGAGTCAAATGCTCTGGAAAATTCAAAGAGAAGTGATCCTTTCTCTCTCAGCCTGATCGGGCTTTTATAGGCTGATGATCGCCTGAAATGACGCCTCGAAAAGAGTACAGGCTGTCGTTTCAAATTAATTTGAAACGGCGCCTAAAGCGCCTTCCCGAGAAGCGCTGATTCAGCCCCGCTAAGGGCTAACTCCGCCATAAGTCAAGTGCTGACTTAGCGCGACGTATCGATTACTTCGCCGCAAAGCCTACCTTAGCTCCGCTAAAGGCACAGTCTGAACTTCGCAGAAAATTTATGCTAGCTTCACTGGAAGCTCATCCCTGATTCAGAAAGGATTGTCCTTAACTTCGCATAGCTCCGCTGAGTCAATTCAAAATGAAGGCAAAGCAAAAATCAGATGAGCAGAAAATAAACTTTCATTAATTTAAAAGGAAGGGTACATTGATACTACATCAAGGTTGTGTTTCATACAACAGAATCATTTGCTCAAAAGGCATACAAGTGGTCCTTTCTACTTTCAACCCAAACCAACTGGACACGAAAGGCCTTCCTCCTACACAAGGCCGTAATCCTTCGCATAATGGCAGATGGTGCCACCAGGACAGATGGTGCCACCAGGAAGTTGAACCTTCCGTAATCAAAATTGGCGAAGGACCGATTGCCACAAGAAGGCTGGATCTTCTTTGATGAAAATTGGCAATGAAGGATCCGAGACCTTACAGGTGACGTCCGCTTTCCCGAAGTGGATCATCTCGGATAAGCGACTACCAGCTTCGCCTCGAAGTGGATCATCTCGGATAAGCGACTGCCAACCTCTTCTGGGAAAACACATCAGTTACCCCAGTTTGTTCCTCCTGCTTAGGATTAAAGTTTCAACCGGAAAAGCAAGAGGTAACTTCTTAGTCTCTTTCATCAAGTCGAAAGATTGGCGAACATAGCTCACTGCAATGCAAACTGAAACAAGTCAGCAGTTTGTCAAGGGAAGAGCTACAAAAACGCTAAGTCACATTTTTTGAGGCGAAGCAATTTATATCCGATTCAGTTAAAGACTGATTTCAATTAAAGCAGAGGATAGCCTCGCTTGCACGACGATGATGGGCTAGCTCAGCATAAGCCAAGTCCTAGCCTCGCCGATATGGCTAAGCCAGACTGACCCTGAGGGACACAGTCTTAGCCCCACCGATATGGCAAGATTGGCTCAACCTTAGAGAGACTAAGTCCCAAGTTCTGCCTAAATGGCGAACTTAACAAGCCTGCAATGATAGCTTCGCTGGGAAGCTGGGCTGAAACCCTTCTCTGCAGGTCAGTCCAATACAAACAAAGGACAAGGGAAATCAATCCCTGAGGCAGCTGTTAAAGCTAAATTAAGGGAGTTAAACTCCCTAAAGGTGATCAGTCTATTGGCGAAGTCTCTGGATGACCGAGACTTACTGGTCCTTAGCCGGGTAATAATCAGAGTGGGCATCCCCACTAGTTCAGAGATCTGAGTATCTCTCTCTAATAACCAAGAGAAGAGAAGAGCAGACCACTTCTCTTCAGAGGACCTCAGGTGTCCTATTTATAGGCCTCATGGCCTGAGCGCTGCCGCTTCAGGCATAGAAGCACGAGCGGATTTAAGGCATTTATTGAGCCGTGAAAAAGGGAACGGTTTCCCTCGAAACCGTGCAAGGAAGAAATGATCTCCCTCATTAAGACATTTATTAAGCCTTGAGAAAGGGAATATTCTCCTTCGGAAGCGCACAAAGAAGGAATCTCCCTCGATTAATGCAAGAGAGGTCATTATAACCTCAAAAAAGGAGCAATCCTTCTCGTAACTGCCGAAAGCAGTTGGCTTCGGGAAAGGGAAGATGTTCCAAAGCGAACCTATTCCGGAAGGCTCGGACGCGAAGCTACCCAGATGCGAAGCTACTCAGAGTCACAAATCTACACGATTCTTCAACGAATCTATCCCAAAGAAGGATTGAAAGCGAAGCTGAACTCAACTACCATGGCAACGTTCGTACTTCACATACCACCGATTAAAGCAATTCAAAGTATTTCGAAGTCTGATCCATTGTAGACTTTCGAAAACTTTGAAAGGGGTCTTGTTGACACTTAAAAAAGACAAGATTCTTATTGGTCCGAACGATGTCTAAACTTGTTGACATTTATAAAAGACAAGTGACAGATAAGCTGACGACCAGTTCTCACCCATCTCCGAGGGACAAAGAAGCAAATTTGACTCTGCTGATCCAGTGAAGCAAACAGTGAGCTTCGGATTGTCTCTTAACAGACCTCAGCAGGTATAAGATGCTAGCACTTAGCATCACATGAGCCCAAAGGGACAGCCTCGCCTGAGAGGCTAAGATTGCCCAACTTCGCCTTGAAGCCGTTCAAAGCTCCATCAGGGAGCTAACTTATAGCTTCGCCTGAACTGCTCAAGTTAACTCCACAGAGAGTTAGCTTCGCTTGAAGCCACACGCAACCGCGCAAAAGGATGTTCGGTAGCTTCGCCACAGATGTTATCTAGCTCCGCTGAAGAGCTTTCTTCTGACTCCGCCAGATGCGCCTTCCCGCTCCGCTGTGAGCTCGACGCGGCAGCTCCGCTGTGGGTCTGCTATGGTCAACCTTTGACCAATTAAATCTCTAGATGAGATCAAATCTATTCAGGATTGAGATCAAATCCAATCAAGATCAAATCTGAGATCAAATTTGGCAGTTGATTGCCATAATCTCTTGACTCTCCTAAAATGAGTAAGAGGATCAAGGAAGATCTTCCAGTTATATGGAAAGAATCAAAACAGATCAAGAGGATCAACCGACCTGCTACTTCTAGCTTCGCAGAAGCTGATCCTAGTCTCGCAGCAAGGCTACTTTTCAGATTTAAACAGATTTGATTCAATCTGTTTCTATATTTTCAAGGGACAGTTATACCCTTGCTCTCCCTATAAATAGCCCACCAGGGGCACAAGGAGAGAGGCGCGCATGAAGACCTCCCACACACGCAAAGACTTCTTCTGGATGACTTCACGGGAAGAGACGGCAGACTTCTCGAGAGGACGCACCGCGCGTACAAACAGAGATCTATTCTCTTGAATTCAGAGACTTTTAGAGAGCTGCTTCTCTAATCAGGGTGCTGATACCCTAATACCTCCCTTCTTCTCACGAAATCTCCGGAACCAGGCGAGAAGGAATTCCTAAGTGAAGGCGGTTTTGAGAAGTAACGAGAGGGTTCTACCAACCTTCTGTTCTCCGATTCCCTGAACCAGGCGAGAAGAGAATCTCATCGCTCGCATCGTCAAAGGGACAAAGTGGTCGCGCGCTGACCAGACTCCTATCGGCACACTTCTCCAGAATCTCTGAGGAGATCTACTTGTAATCTTCTGTATTACTTGTAATTTAGCTCCTCAACTTTTTTTGTAAGTTTCCCCTTTGCAAAATCAATGGAAAACACCTTGGACTCCAAATCAAGCAAAGAAGTGATGGGATCTTTATCAATCAAGCCAAGCACACAAGAGAACTCATCAAGAGATTTTGACTTGAAGATGCAAAATTAAGAAAGACTCTCATAGCCACTACTACAAAGCTTGACAAGGACGAACAAGGTGTAAATGTAGACATTAAAATTTATAGATGCATGATTGGTAGTTTACTTTATTTGACGGCTAGTAGGCCGGATATTATGTTTAGTGTGTGTCTATGTCCATTTTGTTGTGGAGTTTCTCTCACTGTGAAGTGCCTTTCTATGCCCTCATCACGGCATAGTTGTAGGAAAGGATTGCTAACGTACTCCCCACCAACCCTGATCTTTCTTCCTGCATTCTTCTTCATGTTCATTTTCACTCCATAAATAACTAGTACTTTCCATTTGTGCTTCAAGGTATATACCCAACATCACCTAGAGTCATCATCAATATATGACACAATGTAGTGGTTACCTCCAATAAATGTCATCTTGGTAGGTCCCCAAACATCTATGGGAATATAGTCAAGAATCTCCTCGGTGCAATGAATTGCGGTGCCAAATTTCACCTTAGTAGTCTTTCTGATGACTCAATACTCACAAAATTCTAATTTGCAGGTCTTAGAACCTTGCAACAAATATTGCTTTGCTAGAGATTACAAAAACATTTCACATGTATGTCCGAACCTTATGTGCCATAGCCAGGTACAATCATCATCTGAATCAATAGAAGTCGCCACTTGCCCTATGATCGAGGGAAAATCGCGCACAAAAAGTGTATGTTTTGAAGTTAAGATTTAAAGTGTGTGTACTTTGGCTTCCTCGATACTTCCATTATAACATAGGGGTTAAAACGAGTCGAATTCACAAGGACGGGAGGCGATAGAAGCTTTACCGGTTGATTCACGTGTTTGTTAAAAAATTCTTCAAAGTTTGAAAGAATGAAAAGAAAAGAAAGCAAAGAATGGAAAAGAGAAGTACGGTGAAACACGAAGAAGTGGGAATATAGAAAAGAATGTCTTTGTGATTTTTGGAATATTTCTAAAATAAAGTGAAAAAGAAAGAAAACTCATGGTTACTAACTACTAATGACTCTACCAACATGCAAACCTCTTAATGATAGTTGCCTCACATGTATCATTAGCCATCACTGGTCCTTGGTTCAAGAGCGTTACAAAGCATGGCTCATATGTTACTCATCACATCCCCACTCAACAAAACAAGAGCAAGCTATACATAAACCATCAAACTAAAAGTAAGCATGGAGTAAAGTAATGTTAGCTTGTTATAGAGTTGGTAAGTTAGAGTGTTAGATCTATAATCATGAGCCATCAATGGCTCTTGCAAGAGCAAGGTCAAGTAGAGGCTATTAGATTCATGTGGATTATCAATAAGAAGTTAGACTAGTTGGTGGTTAGTGTTAGTAGTTAGTTGCCATGAGAGAAAAGATTAGCTACACATGTAAAAAGAGTTAGATAGAAAACAAAGAGAGGTAAAGAGAGCACCTTTCATAGCTTGTCACCTTCTATTACAAGCACTCTTACATTCCACTCATGTATCACTCTTTCTCCTAATACAAGATCTAAAAGAAAATGAAAAATACAAAGAGGAAGAAGAAGAACTAACCTAACCTAAACTAAACTACAACATGGAGAAGAAAACTACCCTAAAACTACATTACTCTCTGGATATCTCCCTCTTCAGAGCACAAAGGGGGTATTTATAGGCGAAAGGGGCGCCAAAGGGTCTGTACGGAGCCGCGCATTGAATCTTGGCGCACGGCTCCATAAGATTACCGCGGAAATGCGGCATTTGCAGCGTTTCTGCGACAATACTTGGGAGGCGCGCGCAGCGCCGCCTACTACGCGCTTCCCGGATGTCCTCTTGTCAGATGTACTTGCTGGTTTTTAGATTTGGGCCCCTGGTTTTGACGAAACCAACCTCCAAAGTCAATGGCCATATTTATAGGCCTTTAATCACCAATTAAATGGTGATTTAGAGTCTTCTTCTTCATTGCACACCATGGATCTAAAAACATGCAAGAGAGGTGTTATTAGCAGAATTTAATATTAAATAAATGTGAAGATGTGGTATGAAATATGCAATTTTAAAGACTAATCACACCCCCACACTTATCTTTTGCTCGTCCCGAGCAAAACAAAAAACTAAGAAAATTATTACACCACTTTCATAGGTGACGTGATTGCACTGAGCATGTGCAAAAAGCCGTTAAACCTCTAGGTTTTCCCTAGAGGAGTTTTATCTCCTGAGGGTTTTCAGCGGATTACACCCACAAAATCCATAAAGAAAGAAATCAAATGTTAGTATTTTGAAAACGCATTTTTGAAATAGAGAAAAGTGTTGAAGTATTTTTGCGAAAATATACGTGATCCAAGGTCATAGGTTAACTAGAAATTAATCTTCCTTAAACTAAGTCGAAATGCAAAATCTTATTATAAATTAAATATAAGAATTTAAAATTGAATCGATTCTTTGATCTTTCATAAAACTCTTAGAAAAATATGCACTTTGTGAACTATGGAGATTTTTGGGATATTGACTCAAACTTTCATGCCATTGATTTTTATATATTTATTATTTATTTTCTTGTTTTTTCTTCTCTTAGTTTTCTTAGACTTTCTTATTTACTTCGGTAGTGAGCCTTTAGCCGGTGACTCCCAAACCAGATGGTCTTAGGGCACCAGATGAGAAAACATCCCTCAGACTTAGGACTCGAGTAAACAAGGCCACAAAACTAAAGGGGATTATTTGATTTTTGTCCACCGTTTTAGGTATGAATAATCATGCTTCCTGAGGTATAATTACCCAACTTCAATAAGTGGTTTTTATTATCATAATTTTTTATTATATATATATATATATATATTTTTATGGCATGTCAATCTTTGTTTCAATCCCAAAAATTATGTAAGTATGGTGGGCATAAATCTAAGGCAAAAAATTCAAAATCAAATTATCTTTTTAATCTTACTTTCTTATCCTAAAATTTAAATAAGATCTATTATTTTGACTCGGTTTAAAATTTTATAATTTTAGGTTTTCCTAATTCCTAAGATAATCTTAATTTTCTTAATAATAAATAAAAACTATTTCTCTTCTTTCAAAAAGTTTTGTGAAAAGAAAAGAAAAGAGTTTTTATACAAAAGAATTTCTTTTATATTAAAAAGAAGTGTAAAGAAAGAAAATGTAAAACTAACTATGTTAGTAAACCCTTTCCCACACTTATCTCATGCATTGTCCTCAATGCATCGTGAATATGCATATACATGAAACAAATGGGAAGGGAAGGAAAATTACCTTATGGTGGTGGCTCCGGTGGTGGTCTGATTGGGCCAAGCGTTGCTACCCAATCAAGATAATGTGGATCTTGAAGGAACCCACCAATGACCTCTCTAATATGACCCAATAAAAGAATGATTGAATGATTGGTCTTATTTAAATATTTATCCCCATCTAATTTCCAATTTTCAAAAATAATTACTGAGTCATTTTTGTCAACATTCTTGTCCAACAATGAAGTGTGATTTTGAAAGATGATGGATTTGGACTCAAGGGAACAGGAATAAAAACCGATACCGACTCGGGAATTTGACTCAGATCAAGTGGAGAGTCAATAATGAGAGTCGATATTGGTTCAAAAATAGGGTCCAAACTAAAGAATTGATCTTCACACACTTTCCCCATGAATGAAGTGTGATCATAAGAGATTAGTGATTCCATTTCACGGTGTACTGATATAGGATACAATGTTGACTCCGGAATAGAGAAAAAAATCTGGTAAAGATACCGGAATCATTATTGAATCAAAAAGTCAAATGAAATTACTAACATGAGGCTCGGGATCACATTCAAGATCAAGTTCAATTTCAGGAAAAGGATAACTTGCCAAAATGTCAGGGATGTAATGTTAGTCAAGTTCAGCTTGGTATGATGAAATTGAAGCTGAATTTCCAAAAGGACATGATTCTTGGGTCCAATCAGCAGAGTTAGGGATATAAGGCTTGGTCAAAGATTGACAAGAAAGACTTTTCTCGCTCTCATTGATCAATTCGCTCATTAGTGAGTCTAACCTACTGATAGGCCGTGTAACGGAATTTCGAGTCTGAATCATGTCTTTCATACTTTTTCCAATTGGTTCTTCTTGAAAACATGAGTATGGAAGTTGACTTTGGAAATTATGGTGAAATTGTGGGTCCATCGGATTTTGCTCGGACTCACGCAAGGGTTCCATACTCAAGTCCAGTATTAATGGTTGCTCATTTTGAATGGTGAGACTAGAAAAGATGAGTAGGACTCTTGAAAATTTGGTTAAGATGATGAGTCCAACATGTTTTGCATTCTTTCACAAAAGACTTTCAAACGCTTTTCTAGCTTAAATTCTTCTTCAATTGGATGCTCTAGAAAAGTAGTATGTGGAGTTTGATGTGAGAAGGATTGTGAATTGAGCAAATTTTGAACTTGTTGTAGGGACTCTTCCATACTCCTTTCCAAATCAGATTTTTCTTTGGTTGGTGGAACAGGAAAAGGAGTATGTGAACCAAAATTGGGGAATGAACTTTATGAAAATTGGGGACAAGGCGGTTGAAAATTTGACTCGGGGGAGGTGAATCCCCATTGACTCTGTGAAGAGTTGAAATTATTTTGAAAATTATGATCATAAGGTTGGGGATATGGGTCATATTGATTCGGATAATCCCAACTCGGCATAAATGGTTGGTTCATGTTGTACATAGCCGGGTCAGAGTTATCCGAGTCAAATGAGGTCGGGGTGAAATATGGATTCAATTGTAATTGAAAGAATTATTGTTGTTAGAATCCATTTCACAGTGTATAAAAAAAAAAGCAAACAAACAAACAAACAAACAAAGAAAAAGAAAAAGAAAACAAGCCTATGCTAGGGTTGACTTAGACCTAGACGACTCCTAACTGGTTAGACTGTCCACAGGGGTTACATTGTCGGAATCTGACCACGAGTTAATCGGCTAGGTAGGAACAAGATCAGTGGGAGGTATCCATGCCAGAGCAACGGGCCTAATTATGTCAAACCATTGTTCTTCGAGGTTTCACCTCTCAATCCCTAACCTTAGACACCGATTTGACAAGAGTCAACTTCTAACAACTTTCCTATTAGGTCAATCTCTTAAATGAGTCCGAGATGTCCCTAGGGGCCAACGTCTAGCAAGTTTTATTTAGGCTTGGGTTGTGTGAGTGGGGAGGTGATTTTTGGGCTAAGGGAGGGTAATGACTTCCCCACCTTATGTGGTATTGGGTGTTGCCCTTAAGTTAATTTGTGCAAGTGTGCAATATAGATAAGAATGAACACAAAAAAGTGAGTAAATCACTAAAGTGTTTGTCCTAACTATGTGCAATGCAATATGTACACCTCTGTCAAGACCACAACAACATAAGAACAAAATACAGTATATTGGAATGAAAATTGACACGTGGCTAGATGCAAATGTCTAAACCGTTTTAAAGCATCCAATTATTGTATTTTAGTTCTTAAAATTATTACAGTGTACAGGTAATATAAATAAAAGTTAGCAGCAGAATATAGGAATATACAAGAATTTACCCAACCACACAAGAGAAAGTGTGGACTTCTACAATGCTAAAGAATTGACCTGCACACCAAAAAACAAAGAAGAAAAGTTAACAAAAATGTGAAATCAAACTGTTCTCATCCCCGGCAACAGCGCCAAAATTTGATCGAGGAAAAATCGCGCACAAAAAGTGTATGTTTTGAAGTTAAGATTTAAAGTGTGTGCGTACTTTGGCTTCCTCGATACTTCCGTTATAGCATAGAGGCTAAAACGAGTCGAATCTACAAGGAAAGGAGGCGATAGAAGCTTTACCGGTTGATTCACGTGTTTGTTAAAAAGTTCTTCAAAGTTTGAAAGAATGAAAAGAAAAGAAAGCAAAGAATGGAAAAGAGAAGTACGGTGAAACACGAAGAAGTGGGAACATAGAAAAAAAATGTCTTTGTGATTTTTGGAATATTTCTAAAATAAAGTGAAAAAAAACTCATGACTACTAACTACTAATGACTCCACCAACATGCAAACCTCTTAGTGATAGGTTCCTCACATGTATCATTGGCCATCACTAGTCCTTGGTTCAAGAGCGTTACAAAGCATGGCTCATATGTTACTCATCACATCCCAACTCAACAAAACAAGAGCAAACTACACATAAACCATCAAACTAAAAGTAAGCATAGAGTAAAGTAATGTTAGCTTGTTAGAGAGTTAGGAAGTTAGAGTGTTAGATCCATCATCATGAGTCATCAATGGCTCTTGCAAGAGCAAGGCCAAATAGTGGCTATTAGATTCATGTGGATTATCAAATAAGAAGTTAGACTAGTTGGTGGTTAGTAGTTATCTACCATGAGAGAAAAGATTAGCTACACATGTAAAAAGAGTTAGATAGAAAACAAAGAGAGGTAAAGAGAGCACCATTCATAGCTTGTCACCTTCTATTACAAGCACTCTCGCATTCCACTCATGTATCACTCTTTCTCCTAATACAAGATCTAAAAGAAAATGAAAAATTTAAAGAGGAAGAAGAAGAACTAACCTAATCTAAACTAAACTACAACATGGAGAAGAAAACTACCCTAAAACTACATTACTCTCTGGATATCTCCCTCTTCAGAGCACAAAGGGGTATTTATAGGCGAAAGGGGCACCAAAGGGTCTGTACGGAGCCGCGCGTCGAATCTCGATGCGCGGCTCCACAAGATTACCACGAAAACGCGGCATTTGCGGTATTTCCGCAGCAATACTTGGGAGGCGCACGCAGCGCCGCCTGCTGCGCGCTTCCCGGGTGTCCCCCTATCGGATGTACTTGCTGGTTTTCGGATTTGGGCCCCTGGTTTTGATGAAACCACCCTCCAAAGTCAATGGCTATCTTTATAGGCCTTTAATCATCAATTAAACGGTGATTTAGGGTCTTCTTCTTCATTGCACACCATGGACCTAGAAACATGCAAGAGAGGTGTTATTAGCATAATTTAATATTAAATAAATGTGAAGATGTGGTATGAAATAGGCAATTTTAGAGACTAATCACCCTATAATAATAATACCCTTCAAGTAATACAGGTTATTGCGTTGGATTCCCTTCATCACAACCATCGAGCCTTTAAGCATCTTGAGAACACCGTCTTTACTAGATATCTCTGGACCCAATGATTCCAAGGCACCAACTGAGATAAGACTTCTCTTCAACTGAGGTAAATACCTCACTTCCTTCAGTTCCAACACCATCCCATCAAACATCTTAATAAGGATTGTACATATCCCTTCTATGTTGTACGGGCAATCATCACCCATGATGACTGAACAGCCATTCAGTTTCTCGAAGCTAGAAAATCAATCTCTTTTGGGACACACATGATCAATAGCACCCATATCTAGTATCCACTCAGAATCACCTGAGTAGCCAATGGTAAGAGTAGTGAAAGAAAATGAAAATACCCATGAGTCTGAGTCTCATCTACCTACCTATGAAGTACCAGCTTGTGTATTTATCACCTGTGTGAGATTTGCCTCAGGCTTTGACTCCTTCTTCTTATCCTTGATCCTTAAACAATCAACCTTTTAGTGTCCTAATTCTTTACAGAAGGCACAGTGGTTCTTCTTCAGTTCTCTAAAATCGACTCTGGACTTTGATCTACCACGATCACATTTGCCTTTTCGATTGGAACTCCTGCCTCTTACTGTCAACGCTTCTGCCAATGTACTATCAGAGGACTCTTTATCCTTTGTTCTCAATTCATGACTTACAAGAGAAGAAGAAACTTTATTATAGCCAATGGATTGGTTATCATTGATTAGGGTGAGAATGAATGTCTTATAGTCCTCATCAGGAGGAAGAGAACTCAAAAGAATCAACGCCATGTCCTCTTCTTCAATCACCACATCCATATTGGCTAAATCTGCAAGAAGCTTCGTGTAGTTATTCATGTGTTCACCGATTGAGATACCTCTCTTTAATTGAAAGCGATAAAACCTCCTCTTTAGATGCAAGTGATTCTCTATGTTCTTGGTCAAGTACTTGCTCTCTAGGATCTCGCATATCTTCTTTGCTAAAGTCTCTGTCATCACATTGTACTTTATATCTTGTGTTAAACAAGATTTTATAATGTCACACGCCTCCCTATTCATCTTGTCCCAGTCTTTTGTGGAAGTCTCCTCTGTCTTTTTCTCCAAAAGTACAGCATCTTCGAGGTTTGACGCCAATAGCGCATTCATCACCCCGCATCTCCACATACCAAAATTATTCATGCCATTAAACTTCACCAAGTTAATCTTTGATGGGTGACTATTCACAATTTTTATCGCGAATTTACTATTTTCAGTCATATCCTTCAATACATACAACAAAGTAATACGGAAAACAATTAGTGAAAACAAATCTAATTAGATAAAAATGGGACCTTTACCTCCAAACGAAACTGTCAACAAATTTTTCAAAGTGATTTTCTGTAATATCCCAATTTTGAAATACATGTTTAAATAAAATATACTGGTATTTTAATATGTACATGTACATTTATTTGTTATTATTAATTAATATGTGAGTTACTATTACTAATTGTTATTAATTACTATTATTATGACTTTATTAATAGGTGAAAGTTATTACAATTATTTTGTATTTTGTATGTGTATAAGTGAGCTCACTCCTCTTTTTCTATTTTCCTATTTTTTTCTTTTTCTTTGGCCCAAATTCAAGCCCAATCATATTCCTCTTTCATATTCTTTTTCTTTCTCCTTTTCTATTCCCTAAGACCATGAATCAAAGCCCTAGCCCATATTTTCTTTTATTCACTTCTATTCTCTTATCTCATTTAAATTCAACTTAGCTTAATAACAAAATTCACTAGCCAACCCATATTCCCATTTCATAATTCCCTAATGGATAATTTAAAATGATAAATAATGAATAAAAAAATAAACTTTGCTTAAATTGTTAAGCCATGGCTTGAACCCAAGTCCATCTATATCAAATCCTAATGCCCAAATCATAATGTCACATTGGTGTGTGACTATGAGGGTGATCCAATGTATTTGAACTAAACTGAAAAAACCAATTTCAAATTTCAAATTTTCAACAAAAATCTTATTAGATTCTTGCTAATCTTCCAAACAACTAAATCCACCAGTTGTAAGCTATCAGCTAAAAATCTAAATTTAAATCCTAACCTAATAAATTATCATATCTCATTTTTATTCATCCTACCAAGAAGAAAGAAATCATAAATCCAATTCCTCCAATCTCTTTTTTCCTCTTTTCTTGAAATCGATCATGACTAAGGAACATGTTTGAGGCGTAGAGATTGTGGAGCAGGCTAGGGGAGTCAATCCAAGTACGTAATCAGTTTTCTTATAATTAATTTAGTGTAAATATTTTATTGAATATCATGTCTACACAATGATTATCCATGAGTTTTTTATACAGCAAAACTCAATCAAAAATCCAATTAAAATACATTGGAGAATATACAAACACAAATCTTAATTTACATAATTTTTTGGAAATTTTACACCTTGTGATTTAACCCAAAAAAAAATTGTTAATCTGTTGCTTCTCTCGGCTAGGCCGAGAGTAGCTCGGCCTGCTACACAGACCCGGGCGAGTCTGTGCAGTCTCAGACCCGCACCCGACCGGGCCAGGCTAGGCTAGGACTTGGCTGCACAGTGGGCTCGGGGCAGCCCACTGTGCACCCACAGTAAAAAAAATAATAATAAAACTTTTAGCCCACACCCAGTCCAGCCCACATTTTCAATTTATGGTTCCAACCCAACTCTCTAAGTTCTGAACCCAACCCGGCTGCAAAACAAACCCATTAATCTGTTGAAAAATAATTGAAATAATTAGATTAAAGTTTCAAAAAATAAATAAAAATAGTAATAAAAATTTAGATGACTTCTATAAGCTACTGTAAAATTTTGGTATCATTTACTAAACATAATGAACTGAATCACTTCATTCAAAGTTAAAACCCGCTATTGTAACATTTAGACCCGTTAAGGATATTTCATATTTTTAGCTGTTTAAACCCAATAAAATTAGAAAATGAAATCTAAATAAATTTTAATAAACTTAATACATCATCATACAACCTTGTTCTAAGCTCTGATCCATCCACATTTGATTAAAACACTAGATAATCCTAAATTAGAACATTTTATATAAAGTTTGATAAATTTCTAATTGGAATGTATTTAATGTAGATATCTCAAAATTTCAGAAATTTGTCCTTGGACTCGTGATAAGCCTAGGTGAGTGTTTTTATCTCACTATATATATTATTTTCTTCTCTTGTGGGATGTCTATTTATTCTTACATTAAATGTTTAATTAGTAAATGGATTGTTAAATTTTTCTAAAATGAAGAAAAATTACATTTGAAGATTTGCTTGGTTATATGTTGTTGATGTACCTAAAAAACTATGTGTTTTTGAAATTTACTAATATTTTTCTAGCTGAAAAACAATTTGAATACATGCTAAGTGAACATTTATCAGTTGCTGAAAATAGAATAGTTAGAATTGTTACTTGTTGCCTTCTGGAAAAGTATTTAAAAATAACTAAAATTATTGAAGTTTCCAGAAAAGAGACTAGATATTGGGTCTTTGTGTTAGTTACTGATATTTACTATAAGATTTGCCATATTGAAATATAATAACACTGCAATGGACGATGTTACCGTAGTCACAGGGATAAACATTGTTTTACTGTTACACTGTCATCGTTACTATTACTGTTCATGCCCGGTAACTTAGGTGACATCTACCTGAAAACCATATTCTTCATGTTACTGAAGTTGCTGGGAAAATATTTTTATAAGATAAGAACCTCGTCCTATTTATCCTGTTCACTGACATCATATATCCTGATTACACTGTTGATGTTGTTACTGTTGCCATCACCGAGTTATCCTAGTGGTCTAAGTGACATGTATATTAATCGATCTTGATAATTGAATACCATGATATTAAACAACTTATACCGGGATTGAAAAAACTATTGGAGGAGACAATATCTGTATTTTAGGTGGACCTAGGATATATGTTGCGCAGCGGAAAGAAGGTTCCACTGCAGGGTTCCCGTGGGGTGACTGACACCCCGTTTTATTCTTGTTCTTGTTCCTGTTATACATGTTACATATGTTACATGTCTGGTTATACATGTTACCTGACAACCTTGCGGTAGGGCCTGGTTCAGCGCCAAGAGTCTGGGTCATGGTCCCAGGTATGTATGGGACCTACTTAAAACACAGACAATGTCTCCAACCAATCAATTTCAATAACATAGGACCTCGATTGACATGTGTAGTAAGTATAATATGGGATACATTTACTACATGTGAGAATGTTGTTCACTAAAATAATTAATAATAATGACTTGCATAATACACCGTAGTTGATGTATACTTGCTTATGATGCTTTCTTTATGCCATAATAAATACCTGATCTATGAGTTTATATAGATTGATCCCGTCACTCATTATGTAATGTTTATTATCATGATATTTTTACTATACTGATTGATATTTATTGTACAATACTCTCTTCTTATTACTGTTTCATTCATATTATTTCTTTATCCAATATACCTTCATGATAGTATCATATGCTCACATGTTATATGCACGTGCACCTTCCCTTTTATCCTTAAACTCTCATTGGATCGCTTTCTGACGATCCTGAATTTGTACATCTAGGTCCATGTATATTCTATGCTACTAATCAGCTATTTAGAGAGGATCACTCACCTTACTGGGAGCCAGAGTTTCCTTACTTGGTAGTCCCTTCTCAGTATATTGTTACTCTTTTTTATTCATGTCGTTCCTTTTGATTTCCTACACTGGACTTTTGTTCTTTTCTTTCATTCCTATGCTATCATTATGTTAGATATTTATATATTATATTGCTTTTATATTGATTTATCGTAGTAGATTTTTATAAGCTGTTTAGGTTACTTTAGGCTTAACGTATATACGTTTGGTATTCTCCTCGCATATATACGTTGTTGATTCTCGTTGCGTCTCCACTTCAATGTATTTCAGGAAGCGGGGCGTAACAAGATTTTTCTTGGTATCAGAGCCAGGTTCAACATAAAAAGAGGACCTAGTCCATACCTGTGACCTGATACATATTATATTTACACTGCAATATAGACATATAATACACACGCAATGATATTCAATCCACTTGGGAATGGAACGTCCTTTCTTTGAAAATCCATCTCCTTAATCTTTTGGTATTCTTGATTCTAACTTTTCTTCTCGAACTGTCATGCCCCACTTCCCAAAATACGCGGAAACGGAGTCGCGATGAGAGTCGACGATGTAAATACGCGAGGAGAATATGCCACGAATACACGCTAAGCCTAAAGTAACTGAACAAGCTATATAATCACTATGAAGAATCAACATCACTGCAATAATACATATAATGTCTACACATGATCTAAGATAAAAAATGTGATATACAAGAATAAAAAACAATAGCAGGAATAAAGAAGGCAAGAATATCAGAATAGGTAGAGAGAGAATCCAACTCCTCGTAGCATATCCAGTCTTAATGAAACCTGATCAAAGAATAAAATGTCCAATATCTGAACGTGCAAATCCAGGATAATCAGGAAGAGACCTAATGAGTGTGTAAGAAACAAAGGGAAGGTGCTCGTGTATATAAATATTGTGTACATAATGATAAATAGTACTAGAATAAGACAGATATAACATGTCAAACATGAACAGGGAGCAATAAAGTCAGTCAATACTGAAATCAAATATCAAATCAGATCAGGTATCTATCACAGTCTATATATCTATATCCTATGGGAAGAATAAGTCATGCTAAGGGCCAGTGTACAATCAGGTATCTATTATAACATATATATATATCTATGTTCAGCCTGTAATATCAATATAAGATTTCAGTTTTGTTATTAATTATATTAGCGAACACCAATTGCCACCTGTAATAGACGCATCCCATACTATGCCGATCACACGTGTCAATCAGGGTCCTAAGTTATTGAAATCATAGAAGAGACGTTGTCCATATTTTAGGTGGGTTCCGTACATACCCAGAACCATGACCCAATTACCTGGCACTGAACCAGGTCCTACCGCTAGGTAGTCAATAACAATAACAATAACAATATGAACAATACGGGATGTCAGTCATCCCCCGGAACCCTGCAGTGGAACCGTATCTCGGCAGCACAACCTTTATCATAGGTCTACTCAAAGTATAGACGTTGTCTCTTCCATCAATTTTCTCAATCTCGGTATAAGTTGTCTATTATATTATTATTTAAATCAATTAATATCCATGTTATTTCAATTACTGGGACGATATGGCGACAGTAATATTATCAATGATGTAACAATAACAATGTGAATAATATTACCGTGTAAACGGTAGAACAATAGAACAATACATATGTTACGATCTAATAATATTTTTTTCAGTAACTTTTAATAACATGAATTAATACAATAACAAGTCTGGATTTCGGTCAATGGACAGCCTCATCTGGAGCTGATCAATATTTCATCCATCTGCACTAGGATACCATAATAATTAATCTATCATCCTATAATCTCAATACAATCATTATGAACATCAAGTATCAATCCATATCAAGTGATCTAGTACAGTAAATCACCTTCTCAATGAATCAATAATCAGTTCTCTCACTCTATCAGTCTACTCTGATCCTAAGTCATCAATATATACATCCTTTGAGTCACCAATATATCTGAATTTCAATAACTAAAATAACTACAAGTTCTAATACATCTAATCAAATTCCCACACTCCAATCCCATCAAGATCATCACACTCTCACTTCTATTAAGGTCAATCACAAGATCCCAAAACTCAAGCAACATATCAAGTATATATATATACATCTAAAATCCATCAGGTCAAGTCAACCCTAATCAACGTCTATTCCTCAACCCCCAAGTTAATTCAAATCAAATCGAGTCTACCGACAGGTTCAAGTCCAAGATTTCATTCTATTAATAAAGATCTCCTATTTATTCAATCATCGATATCCAAATCAATCAAGATCATAACTAAGAAGTGTAATATCCTCGATCAACATGGAATCTAGATCACCTCTACATCTAGTAGTCAATATCACTAAGGTCATCAATACATCAGTCAAAGTCATCAATGCGAGAATCTAGAAAGAATAACTCATAACAGTCCAGGAGTCAGTCTCATCGTATACACTAGCATCAAAAGTATTATATTCATACATATCCATGTACCATAAAATAGTCTGTCGATAAAGCAACATCATATCTAACACCACCTCAATATCCAAAAGAGTTCTAGTTGGAATAGTCGCCAAACAATTTGTCTGACAAATACTATACATAAAATATGAATCTCTAACCTTAATCATGAATCAATCATCCTCAAGATCAATATATTTATTATTCTAAGATTTATCACAACTAGGTCAGTGATTAGTCTCTAAAATTGCATATTTCATACCACATTTTCACATTTATTTAATATTAAATTCTGTTAATAATACCTCTCTTTCATGTTTCTAGGTCCATGGCATGAAATGAAGAAGAAGACTCAAAATCACCATTTAATTGGTGATTAAAAGCCTACAAAGATAGCCATTGACCTTGGAGGGTGGTTTCGTCAAAACCAGGGGCCCAAATCCGGATTCCAGGACATTCAGCCGACAGGGGGACAAGCGGGGGGCCGCAGCAGGCGGCGCTGCACGTGCCGCCCTAGTACTGCTACGAAAACGTGGCATTCGCCACGTTTTCGCGGCATAGTTATGGAGCCGCGCGCCACCATTTGACGCGCGGCTCCATACAGCCTCCCTAGTGCCCCCTTTCATCTATAAAAGCCCTGGGTTTTCCAGAGCACCAGAGAAGGAGGAGTTTTGAGTAGTTCTAGGTTAGTTCTAGGATTTTCTTCTCCATGTTGTGGTTTAGGGTAGTTTAGGTTAGTTTTCTTCTTCTTCCTCCTTTGTATTTTTCCATTTCTTGTAAATCTTGTTATAGGAAAGAGAGTGGTACATGGGTGGAAAGCAAGAGTACTTATAATGGAATGTGACAATCTATGAAAGGTTCTCTCTTTATTTCTCTTTGTTTCTTCTCTCTAACCCTTTTTACATATTTAGCTAATTTTCTCTCATGGCAACTAACTACTAACCACTAACTTGCTAAGTTCTTACTTGATAATCCACATGAATCTAATAGCCTCTACTTGGCCTTGTTTTTGCAAGAGCCATTGATGGCTCATGATGATGAACTCTAACACTCTAACATCCTAACTCTCTAACAAGCTAACATTACTTTACTCCATGCATACTCTTGTTTAGATTTGATGGTTTAAGTATAGCTTGCACTTGTTTGTTGGATGTGATGAGTTAACATATGGGTCATGCTTTGAAACGCTCTTGAACCAAGGACTAGTGATGGCCAAGGATACATATGAGTCAACTATCACTAAGAGGTTTTCATGTTAGTGGAGCAATTAGTAGTTAGCAGCCATGAGTTTTCTTTCCATTTTACTTTGTTTTAGATATGTCCCAAAAATTACAAAAACCATCTTTTCTACGTTTCCCACTTCTTTGTGTTTCACCATACTCTTCTCTTTTCAATCTTTGTTTCCTTTTCTTTTGATTCTTTAAAATGTTGAAGAAACTTTAACACACATGTGAACATTCCAGTAAAGCTTCTATCGCTTCCCGTCCCTGTGGATTCGACCCGTTTAGCCACTATGCTATAACGGAAGTATCGAGGAAGCCAAAGCACGCACACTTTAAATTTTGATTTCAAAACATACACTTTTCATGCGCGGTTTTCCCCCGATCAAATTTTGGCGCCGTTGCCGGGGATGGGAACGGTTTGATTTCACGTTTTTGTTAACTTTTCTTCCTTGTTTTTAGTGGGCAGGTCAAATTTTTAGCATTGCAGAAGACCACACTTGCTTTTGTGTGGTTGGGTAAATTCTTATATATTAATATATTCTATTGCTAGTTTATGTTACCTGTGCACTATAATAACTTAAGAACAAAAATATGAAAATTAGATGCTTTAAAACGGTTTAGACATTTGCATCTAGGCATGTGTCAATTTCAATTCCAATATACTGTATTTTGTTCTTGTGTTGTTGTGATCTTGACGGAGGTGTTCATATTGCATTGCATATAGTTAGAACAAACACGTGGGTGATTTACTCTCTTTGTGTGTTCATTCTTATCTATATTGCACACTTACACAAATTAAACTTAAGGACAAAACCCAATACAACATAAGGTAGGGAAGTCATTACCCTCCCTTAGCCCAAAAATCACCTCCCCACTCACACAACCCAAGCCTTAATAAAAATTGCTAGATGTTGGACCCTAGGGACATCTCAGACTCATTTAAGAGATTGACCTAAGGGGAAGTTGTTAGAAGTTGACTCTTATCAAATCAGTGTCCAAGGTTGGGGATTGAGAGGTGAAACCTCGAAGAACAGTAGTTTGGCATAATTAGGCCCGTTGCTCCAACACGGATACCTCCTACTGATCTGCCCCTACCTGGCCGATTAATTCGTGGTTAGATTCCGATAATGTACCCCCCGTGTGTTGGCCCAAAGGCCTATCACTCTAGTTTTGATGATGATTAACTCACATAGTTATAGTACTAATGATTTTGTGTTTAATTAGTCTTAGATATGTGATCAAGATCTTAGTATGTGTTTGGCTTCAACAAAGGATTTAAAGTCAAAGTTTTGGAGGTAGCACGTGTTGATTCAAGAGCTTGTGCATCAAGACCACATTAAGTACTCAAGAGGAGTCTAGCTCATTAGATCAAGGTTTGGACCAAGTCAAGAAGAAGAAGAAGACTTTCAAGAGAAGACTTGTGTCTAGTTTTGTTTTATTAAGATTTTATTTTTAGATAAAATGTAAAGGATATATTAGTTGGTGGATTGCTCAAGTTCATGTACACTCACACACAAGATTTTTATGTGTTTTCATAAAAGAGTTTTTATTTTGAAAAATACCGTTTTGATTTTTTAAGCTTCAAAGTATACATGTGTTTTACCAAAACCTTATTTAGAGCTTAATGTCAAAAATATAGATATTTCATCATATATGTGTAGTGGATCATATCCATGCACACAAAGCTTTAAAGGTATTTAGAATATCTTGTTTTCATATTTGGAGGAGTTTTGGAAAAATCGATTTTCTATTTGATAAAATCATTTTGGAAAAATACGGATTTTTGTTTAAGGCAAAACATCCATATTACAAAAATAGTTCAAAATATTTGTAACATGTTTTGATTTTAACTCAAACATGTTTGTATATCAAAGTATATTACTAAACTTATTTTTGTAGATTTTTAGAGTATTTATGGGATTCTATTGAAGGAAAAATAATAAGTTTTTAATCCCTAAAATTTGCTGTTCTAGCCTTCTGCCGGTCGACCGTACGGTCGACCGAGAAAGAGGTTGGTCGATCGGGCGATCGACCGACGTGCACAAAACGTGCACAGCTTGTTTACCTAGAGGGCCGGTCGACCGAACCGGTCGACCGCCAGAGAGTTCTACTCTCTGGAAATGGCCCCGGTCGACCGCGCGGTCGACCGGCAGAGAGCTCTGCTCTCTGTATCCAAGCCACGGTCGACCGGCTGGTCGACCGGTGCACAACGGTCGGAAATCTGACCGGTGGTGGTCGACCAACCGGTCGACCGATAGCAGTCTGAACTGCTGAGAGTTGTCCTCCAACGGGCAGATTTTGGATGCCTATAAAAGTGACTTCCCTTGGGCTGTTTTATATAAGATTTTTAGAGAGTTTCAAAGCCAGTTTTTCTTATCTATTGTAGAGGTTTTCTCCACTTGTTTTAGTGCTAATACTTTCATATCAAGAGGAGAGTTTTTCAAGAGTGTTTTCAAAAGTGATTCTTTGAGTTTTTCACCAACACAATCAATCCAAGTTTTCTCACATACATTTGAGCTATCCATTGCTATATCAATCATATAGGGATCTTTGTTGTGAGAGAGTTTTAGGTGATCAAAGTGTTTCGATCACCAAAGTATTCATTCTTTGTATTTGAGGAGGCGGACTTGCGGGTTCGCATTGTTTCGAGTTCTAGTGAGAGCTCGGTGTAGAGGTGCGACCTCAGCAAGCTTGCATGCTTGCGTGTGTTTATTCTTGCGGGAATAAGTGAGGGAACTAGTGAGTCCAAGAGTTTTAGTGTGAACTCCTTGTAGGTGTTGCGGCACCGAGTGATCCGGTGGGATCGTTTTATAGTAGAAATCCTTCATAGTGTTGAAGGCGGGGACGTAGAGCAAGGGTGCTCGAACCTCGAAATAAATCTCCCGTATTTGCGATTGCTCTCTGTCTTTCTCTCAATTGTGTTTATATCTTACTTATGCTTATTGCTCATATCTCTTATATGCTTGATATATTGTGTGCTTAATTATTTTTATCTAGGGATTGTTTGCTCACACTTGTATTCAACCAAGAGAGCCATAGCGGCACCTCAACTCTTATCTAGAGGAATTTTGAGGAGATAGTCCAGAGCCATTCACGGAGAATCTGGCTACACTCTTGTGTTATACCTTGTGTGTTTAGCTTAAGAATTTTTAGTCTGCATAAATAGTTTTAATTCCGCATTAATTCACCATTAGATTAGCTAGTCACCTATTCACCCCCCTCTAGGTGATTTCACCATGGACAGTTTAACCAGTTAAGAGTCATTTAGGTTTAAGTCAACCCTAGCATAGGCTTGTTTTCTTTTTATTTTTCTATTTTTTTATTTGTTTTTATTTTTTGTAAATTGTGAAATGGATTTTAACAACAACAATTTTTTCAATCCTAATATGAATTCATATTTCACCCTGATCTTATTTGACTCAGATAACTCCGACACGGCTATGTACAATATGAACCAGCCATATATACCGAATTGGGATCATCCGACTCAATATGACCCATATCCTCAATCCTATGACTATAATTTTCAAAATAACTTCTACTCTTCACAGAGTTCATAGGGATTCAGCTACCCCGAGTCAAATTTTCAATCATATTGTCCACAATTTTCACAATATTTCATTCTCCGATTCTGTTTCATATCCTCTTTTTTCTGAACCACCAATTGAAGAAAAATCATCATTGCAAAGGGCTTTAGAAGAAGCGATAGAGGCCCAAAAATAATTTGAAAACATGATGGCATCATCATGTCTACAAAATTTCCAAAATTCATATAGTTCTTTTCTAGAACCACTCAAAGAAAAATCATTATGGGAAAAAACTATGGAATTCATGCAAGAGACAGAGCGAATAATGCAAAATATGATTGAGTTCTCATGTCCATCAGATATTCACATGACTCAAGAATCATGTCATTTTAGAAATCCAACTTCAATTTCATCATACCAACCTGAACTTGACCAACATCAAATTCTTGATAGTTTGACAAGTTATCCAATTCCTAAAATTGAACATGAAGATGAATGTGAACTTGAGCTTCAATTTAGCGATTCGAGTCAATCTTTGAATCAATATCGACTCCTATAGTGTTGCCTAAACTAAGTAA
This sequence comes from Agave tequilana, assembly GCA_038442645.1. Classification (NCBI taxonomy): domain Eukaryota; kingdom Viridiplantae; phylum Streptophyta; class Magnoliopsida; order Asparagales; family Asparagaceae; genus Agave; species Agave tequilana. Next base: position 11,637 of record JAVJIF010018725.1, on the reverse strand, counting down.
CGTTCTTTAACCAGTTTTGATTCCCATAATTTCTGAACATGAATCGATCATTTCACCCATTCACATTCCTTCTGTAGACGAAAATCAAGATTCAATTTCATTATATCAATTTGAACTTGCTCAAAATTTTGAGAACCACCTTGACATTTTGGCAAGTTAACCTTTATCCAAAATTGAACTTGACATGAAAGTGATCCTGAACCTCAAGTTGGTAATTCCATTCACTTTTTGATTCAATAATAACTCTGGTATCTTTACCAGAATTTTTCTCAATTCTGGAGTCAACATTGAATCATGTACCAATCACCAATATCTTATGATCACACCTCATTGATGGGGAAAGTGTGTGAACATCAATTCTTTCGACTCCCCCTTTTGAATATCAACTTGATCTGAGTCAAATTCCCAAGTGGTATCGATTTTTGTTCCTATTCCATTTGAGTCCAAATCAATCATCCCCCAAGATCACACTTCATTGTTGGACAAGGATGTTGAAGAAAATGACTCAGTAATTATTTTTAAAATTAGAAATTATATGGGGATAATTTTTTAAATAAGAACATTCACTCAATTATTCTTTTACTGGGTCGTATTAGAGGGCTCACTGGTGGATTTTGCAAGATCCATGATTTTCTGATTGGGTAGCAACGCTTGGCCCAATCAGACCACCACCGGAACCACCACCATGAGTAATTTTCCTTCCCTTTTTATTTGTTTCATGTATATACACATTCACGATGCATTGAGGACAATGCGTGAGATAAGTGTGGGGGAGGGTTTACTAACATTTAGTTTTAAATTTTCTTTCTTTTACACTCCTTGTTAGGAAATTTTTAAATTTTTCTTTTTTTTTACAAAACTTTTTAAATTAAGAGAAATAGTTTTGTTTTATTTTTAAGAAAATTAAGATTATCTTTAAAATTAGGAAGACCTAAAATTATGAGTTTTTAAACTAAGTCAAAATAATAGATCTTATTTAAACTTTAGGATAAGAAAGTAAGATTGGAAAGATAATTTAATTTTGAATTTTTTGCCTTAGATTTATGCACTTCACACTTACACAATTTTTTAGGATTGAAACAAAGACTAAAAATGCCATAAAATGTCATAAAAAATATATATAAAAAAATGATGATAAAATCACTTATTGAAGTTGGATAATTATGCCTCAGGAAGCATAATTACTCACGCCTAAAATGGTGGACAAAAATAAAATAATCCCCTTTAGTTTTGTGGCCTTATTTACTCGAGTCTTTAAGTCCGAGGGATGTTTTCTCATCTGGTGCCTTAAAACTATCTGGTTTGGGAGTCACTGGCTAAAGGCTCATTACTCGGGTAAGCTAAAAAGCCTAAGAAAACTAATGGAAGAAAAAAATTGATAAAAATAAATGGCATGAAATTTAGAGTTTTACAATTCACATAGTGCATATTTTCAAAGAGTTTTATGAAAGATCAAAGAATCAATTCAATTTTAAATTCTTATATTTAATTTATAACAAGATTTTGCATAAAGACTTAGTTTAAGGAAAAATAATTTCTGGCTAACCTATGACCTTGGATCACTTAAATTTTCGTAAAAATATTTTAACACTTTTCTCTATTTCAAAATGCGTTTTCAAAATACTAACATTTGATTTCTTTCTTTATGGATTTTGCGGGTGTAATCCGCTAAAAACCCTCAGGAGATAAAACTCCTCCTCTAGAGAAAACTTAGAGGTTTAACGACTTGTTGCACACGCTCAGTGCAATCGCGTCACCTGCGAAAGTGGTGTAATAATTTTCTTAATTTTTCTGTTTTGCTTGGGACGAGCAAAAGATAAGTGTGGGGGTGTGATTAATCTCTAAAATTGCATATTTCATACCACATCTTCACATTTATTTAATATTAAATCATGTTAATAGTACCTCTTTTGTATGTTTCAGGTCCATGGCATGAAATGAAGAAGAAGACCCAAAATCACTATTTAATTGGTGATTAAAAGTCTATAAAGATAGCCACTGACCTTGAAGGGTGATTTCGTCAAAACCGGGGGACCAAATCTGAATTCCAGGACATACAGCCAACAGGGGGATAAGCGGGGGGGGGGGGGGCGCAGCAAGCGGCACGTGGCCACGAAAATGCGGTATTTACCGCGTTTCCGCAGTATAGTTGTGGAGCCGCACGGCCGACATTTGACGTGCGGCTCGGTACAGCCTCCCTGGTGCCCCCCTTTCGTCTATAAAAGCCCTGGGATTTCCAGAGCACCAGAGAAAGAGGAGTTTTGAGGAGTTTTAGGTTAGTTTTAGGATTTTCTTCTCCATGTTGTAGTTTTATGGTTGTTTAGGTTTGTTGTTCTTCTTTTTTCTCCTTTGTATTTTTCATTTCTTATAGATCTTATAATAGGAAAGAGAGTGGTACATGAGTGGAAAGTAAGAGTACTTGTAATGGAAGGTGATAATCTATGAAAGGTTCTCTCTTTATCTCTCTTTATTTTCTTCAGGGTAACTAACTACTAACCACTAACTTGCTAACTTCTTAATTGATAATACACATGAATCTAATAGCCTCTACTTGGCCTTGCTCTTGCAAGAGCAATTGATGACTCATGATGATAGATTCTAACACTCTAACATCCTAACTCTCTAACAAGCTAACATTACTTCACTCCATACTTACTCTTGCTTAGTTTTAATGGTTAAGTGTAGTTTGCACTTGTTTGTTGAGTTTGGATGTGATGAGTTAACATATGGGTCATGCTTTGAAACGCTCTTGAACCAAGAACTAGTGATGGCCAAGGATACATGTGAGGCAACTATCACTAAGAGATTAGCATGTTAGTGGAGCCATTACTAGTTAATGACCATGAGTTTTCTTTCCTTTTTACTTTGTTTTAGATATATCTCAAAAATCACAAAAATCATTTTTCTATGTTTCCCACTTCTTTGTGTTTTACCGTGCTCCTCTCTTTTCATTCTTTGTTTTCTTTTCTTTTGATTCTTTAAAATGTTGAAGAAACTTTAATACATACGTGAACATTCCGGTAAAGCTTCTATCTCTTCCCGTCCCTGTGGATTCAACCCGTTTAGCCTCTATGCTATAACGGAAGTATCGAGGAAGCCAAAGCACGCACACTTTAAATATTGATTTCAAAACATACACTTTTCGTGCATGATTTTCCGCCGATCAGTCAGTTACAAGATCGAGTCCGGTCTATGGTATATCAATACTAGGCCTAAGCCAACAGCGGTGAATTACTAACACATAAAGTGACGTCGATACAAGCCTATATCAACTACACAATTAAGATGAATAATCACTGATGTCTCATGAAGTGATACAAGTAATCAAACTGGTAAAACAAGTCCGACGGACACATGAAATGATACAAGTAACATAAGAATGCCTACTGACCATGGTAAATAAGGAAATAACATAAAAGCAAACAGTCACTTGAAATAATGCGATTTTGAATTCGAATCACTGTCTGGTCTTCATCGCATGAACTGGTACAGATTCTCGAATCGTCCCATAGGTCGGTCTTCGAATCGCCAGTCTACCGGGTCCACAACGAACACCAATCTGAATCAGGTCCGGGTCGCTGCAACATGCAACTGAACACATGAACTCACACGAACATACACACGTACACATACAAGCACTACATAAATACACGTACTCATGCATTCACCCAAGCATACATACGTATACAGTATATACATACATACATTCACAACATACACATCATGTATACCCATACGTATATATGTAAATGAACTCATGCACGCATCCCTTCTTACAAACATCCATGCATCCACATAATACAAGTAACTAATCCATATACCCACACACATTAATTACACCCATGCATTTATTTATACAACACCCATGCACTACCCACAGCACACGCACACACACACTATATATAACAAACAAGTAATTTTAATAAAACCACATATAAATGTTTATAACATATATACCCATCTAAATACATATAAAACACAAAAATGAAAGAAGGGGGGAGAGAGAGGTGCACTCACGCAAGAGGAAAAGAGGCCAGCCGTGGGGTTGCTTGCCCGAGGAGACGGAGGCCGCGGAGGGTGTCGACGGCTCGTTGGAGAGCCCACGGAGAAGATTAGGACACCGCGGAGTGATTCTGAAGTGCTCGCGCTCGCCGATGGGGATGGAGAGGTGGCTCGGTCTAAAAAGAAAAGGAGATCATGGCCAAAAGAAGATGGTTGGGGGTGACTTGCTGCCTTGTGTGCTCACGCCAAGGTGAGTTACGGCCATGGGATGATGGGGTGTTGTGGGTGGAGACAGGGCAGTGTTGTTGGCCCAAAGGCCTTCCACTCTAGTTTTGATGATGATTAACTCATGTAGTTAAGTGTACTAATTATCTTGTGATATTTAAGTTTCAGATCATTAATGAAGATATTAGTTGGTGAAAGTTTCCACACATCTTTCACATGGTGATTCAAGAGCCCAAGCATCAAAGATGATATCTAGCACTCATTGGAGTCAAGCTTGGTGAATCACGTTTTGGATCGAGTCGGCTTGGAGATTGCGCTCTACAAGAAGACTTAGGTATCCTTAGCTTTGTTTGAGGTTTAGATCCTAATTGTAAAGATTAGAATAGTATGATATGCTCAAGTTCACAACACACACACGTTTCATGTTTTGGTTTTCGGTTTTTGGTTTAACCGATCTTGGTTTGCATGAATAGATATTATATCAAAACAAGTTTACATGGTTTAATGTATATTAGATTTGTTCTATATACATGCATGCTTCAACTATTAGACAAACTTACTTTGATATACCTATTTCAAGTGTTTTAGGTTTTGTGTTTTAACAAAACTTATTTTTGGAATAAAAGACAAAAACTATGATATATATATGTTTCATGTATATTGGATTTCTATCCATATGCATCATGCTTCAAAGTGTTTAAATATCATGTTTTTGTATTTGAAGAGTTTTGGACAAAATGTATTTTCTATTCAAAATCTAAGTTTCAGAAAATACAGTTTTTGGTTTTTGGTAAAAATGATAAGACACAAAAATAGTTCATATTGATTGATATTTGAGCTAAACTTTTTACCACATGTTTATATATCAATGCAAAATGATAAAACTATTTTTGGTGATTTTTAGGAGTGTTAAAAGATTTTTGAAAATATTTTTAAACTGTTTTTCTGATCCAGTTTTCTGTTCCAGGCTTCAACCAGTCGACTTGTCTTCTGACCAAGTCGACTTGGCATGAAGTCGGTCGACCGGGTCGGTCGACCGACGTGCACAGATCTGTGCACGTTTGGCAGACACTGGACGGTCGACCGTCAGGGTCGACCGGGTCTGAGAGCAGAGCTCTCTGTTTGTTTCGGTCGACCCGGGCGGTCGACCGGTAGCTGCCAACGGGCAAAATTTGACCGTTGGGCGGTCGACCGGCCGGTCGACCGGCAGTTCATTTTTGGCAGTTTCTGCTGCCAACGGCTATATTTTTCTGGGGTCTATAAATACCCCATTGAAAGAGTTTTTCTCTAAGATTTTGGTGCGAATTTTTCCATACTCTCTGGTGTTTTTACTGAAATCAAAAGAAGTTTTTGAGCTCTATTTGAACAACATATTTGGTGTTTTTGCTAGGGTTTGGAAATTCAAAGAAAAGGGTTTTTGGGAAAAGATTTAGCTTGAACTTTCTCATCTTGTTTTCTACTATTTCCAAGGATTTTCTTTGTGTTTTTGATTTCCATTCCATTGAGATTTCTCCACACTTGAGCAACATCTACTATCTCATTCTATAGGATATTTGTGTGGGAGAAGAAATTGTTTGTGGTTGTTGTCTAGACCACCAAGTTGTAAAACCCAATCTTTGTTTGGCTTTGTGCCTTGGGTTGTATCCCTCAAGTTGTGAGGTGATCCTTGTGTTTGCTTTGTGCTAATCCCTCAAGTTGTGAGGTGATTGTTTTGTTGGATTGGAGCTTGCCTCAAGGAGGAGGTTGTGGTTGTAAAGAGAGGAGTTGGGTACTCCTTGTGAGAGTTCTTTGTGGACTAGCTAGTGGATTAGAAATCTTTCGTGTGTCGAAGGCGGGGATGTAGAGCTGGGTGCTCGAACCTCGTAACATATCTTGTTGTTTGCGCTTGATCCATTGACTCTCTCTCTATCTCTCTCTTTACTTTGTGCCTTGCAATTATTCATATTGTGCATTCACTTTACTTGGCTTGGTTGTGTGTGCATCATTGTTGATCACACTTGAGTGTATTGCATTAAGTTTTTAATTCCGCATTTAGTTCAATAGATTAGCATAATCACCTATTCACCCCCCCCTCTAGGTGATTTTCATTGGTATCAGAGCTAGTGCTCCTGATATTTAGGTTTAACCACCTAGGAGTGAGATCTTGGTTTGCTAATCTTCATTTGCATTTTTCATTTGCACACATATAGTTGCACTCATGGATAGCCCTCCTATGTTTGACCATATTAGACTTGATGCTTGGAAGGCCAATATGAGTAGACATTTAAAAAGCCTAGGACATCAAGTTTATCAAGCCTCTACTCAAGAATCATTCCCTAATAGTAGCAAGCATAAAAAGGCAAATGCATTAGCACTTAGAGCACTTAGAGCATCTCTTAGTGAACATCTTTTACCGGTGTTTGATCGTTATGACTCGGCTTTTGCAGTTTGGAGCTTATTGACGTCTCCCGAGCTTCCAAGGATTATCAACAAGATGAGGAGATCTAAGAAAGAAAAGTCCGAAGAGCATTGCTTCATGGTCCAAGGGAATAACTCCCTTGAGGTACAATCGGACACTCAATTAGATACTAGCTCTAGTTCCTATTGCTATGGATGTTTAGAAGTTCAATCTTTAAATTTGGAACTTGCTCAAAAGCTTAAAAATTTCTTGAAAAAACACAATCTTTTGAAAGAGGACAACCTTATTTTGAAAAATGAATTAAAGGATTTGTGTTCTAATTTTGAATTAGTTTTGCAAGAAAAGGAAGAGATTGCAAGTGAATGTGACTCACTTAAATCTCAACTTGACCTTGCCCTTAAAGAAATTGAAGATTTAAAAGACAAAATGATTGTGATGATATTTTGAAGCACAATGAGATTTTATCTTCAAAATTGGATTTTACCTTTAAAGATAACCTTGTTTTGAAAAATAAAATTGATTCAATTTCAAAAGAGTTGGATTTGGTTTTAAAGAAAAATCAATCTTTGAAAATTGAAATTGATTCTCATGTGTGTCATGCTAGTATAGCTTCTTCTTCTTCTTGCATACCTTTGCATGCTCCACTTTATCTTCCACTATTGAAAATGATATAAATATTTTGAAGAAAAGTGTAGATTGTTTGGGCTCCACTTTGAGCCAATGCACTTTGAATCATTCACGTTTGGAAACCTTGGTTCGCAAGAAACAAGGTCCATCTTTGCATGCACACCCTACATGGCATACACATGCTTTCCACGGACACAACCATGACATGTATGCTCATGTGTACATTTGTACACATTGTGGCCGAAAAGGCCATCTTGCTCGATTTGTTATGATCGAATTTATCATGTAAATTTAGCAACTAATCTTGTTTGGGTTAGAAAGGATACTAACCCCCGTGGACCCAAGAGAAAATGGGTACCAAAAACTACCTCCTTGACTTTTGATGTAGGTGGGAGCTCTCGCATCACGTGAGAGTATTGGTGCCTTGAGGTGGATGCGTTCTAAGCTTAAAAGAGAACCAATTGGATGCTTCACTCTCAAGGAAATTTTTGTGGGAGGACCACCGTGGTTTGGAGAACTAGAGATGCACCTTCATCGGTTTTGGTATCATTCTCTAACTCCCATTTTTATTTGCATGCTTTTCATGTTCAACTATTCATAGCATGTCTTGTTTTATTGTTCATTATGCTTATGTCATGTTGATTAGATTAGTGTTATACATGTTTAGTTACTTGAGCACCCATGTTTTATATGGATCTATATTTAGTATTCTCACCTTGTTTAAACTAACATGTATGCCCTAGATCTAATGCACATGCATATGCATTATGGCCATTTGGATGTTTATGATTGTATGATGTTTTGTTTTGATACTTCATGTTTTGATTATTATGTTTATCTTGTTGGTTTATGATTCCCGTTTCATGCTTCATGTGTTGACTACTTGCTTGAATGATAGTTTTCATTAAGACTAGGATTTATACTTGTACAACTAGTGAGCTACAAATAGACCTTTATATATGTTTGTGCTTGAATGCTCATTTGTATTCATTTGATGTACTAGTATAGTCTAGTTTTGATGATTCTTGCATTTGACTTGTATTCACTATTTTACATGTATTGTTTAACTTCTTGTATATGTCCATCTTATCCAAACTATCATTTATACATATACATCCTTGAGCCACGTGCCTTCATGCATATACTTTTGTGGACTCATTGTGTTTAGGATATGTATGTATACTTTAGTTTGTACATGACATACATATGCCTTGAAGTTTAAATCGTTTGGATGAATTTCATGTTTGCTAAGTGATTTCACATTTATGATGAATTTCATGTTTTTAAGATGATTTCAATTGGTGATTTCACATGAATTTCATGTTTTCAATATTGAGCTTGATTGTCCATTTTCATGTTGATATGTTTCTCACAACACTTGTACACTCACCTTATTTAATGTTTTCTCATGACTTAGTTTTCGTGAGTACAAATTGTGCTATATGGTTTTTGAGTGTTTAGTGATCATGTGATTTCATGTTTCATGAAAAATCTTTTGGTTTTGTTCATTGCTTGAAGGATTTCGTACTAGTTGATTCATATAACTAGCTACGGTCTTCTTCATTTGGTAGTAGTTTTCAAACGTACTATATTTGCAAATTTATTTTTGAAAACCCCTACCATCCAAGGGCGGTTGGATGGGAGATCATGCTCATGTATGCTTTATAGTGAAAATCATACTAAACTTGAACATGAAATGGGTGGTAGTTATATGATGTATACATTTGATCATTATTATTCTTTCAATTGGTATCAATATTGACATCTTTTTGTATACTCATATATGTTTTGTTTTTATATGTATGCTTCACTTCATATAGTATCAATTTCTATTGGTATCTATTTCTTACATACATATATAGATGATTTATTTGTGCTTACTATATCCCTATATCTTAGAGCACAAAATTTTGTTTATAAGCTTGAGTTTAAACTTTGTTTCAATTGACTTAGTTTTCAATTAGTATCGTTAAACAAGCTTAAGCATCATTTCTTTTGGTATCTCATAAGGGGGAGAAAATTAGTATTTCATATTTCAATTGGTATTTGGTTTACCATTGTTTTTGTTTCCCACTCCCTAACTTTATGATGAAAAGTGATTGGAAAATTTAATAGTAATGTGTATTTGGTATCATATGCTTATAAAGAAAAATATCTTCTTTTGGTATCAAGATGCTATTTGTTTATTCAAAATTGATATCAATTTGTGTTTATTATCTATTGGTACTCATGTAGTTAAGTGTACTAATTATCTTGTGATATTTAAGTTTCAGATCATTAATGAAGATATTAGTTGGTGAAAGTTTCCACACATCTTTCACATGGTGATTCAAGAGCCCAAGCATCAAAGATGATATCTAGCACTCATTGGAGTCAAGCTTGGTGAATCACGTTTTGGATCGAGTCGGCTTGGAGATTGCGCTCTACAAGAAGACTTAGGTATCCTTAGCTTTGTTTGAGGTTTAGATCCTAATTGTAAAGATTAGAATAGTATGATATGCTCAAGTTCACAACACACACACGTTTCATGTTTTGGTTTTCGGTTTAACCGATCTTGGTTTGCATGAATAGATATTATATCAAAACAAGTTTACATGGTTTAATGTATATTAGATTTGTTCTATATACATGCATGCTTCAACTATTAGACAAACTTACTTTGATATACCTATTTCATGTGTTTTAGGTTTTGTGTTTTAACAAAACTTATTTTTGGAATTAAAGACAAAAACTATGATATATATATGTTTCATGTATATTGGATTTCTATCCATATGCATCATGCTTCAAAGTGTTTAAATATCATGTTTTTGTATTTGGAAGAGTTTTGGACAAAATGTATTTTCTATTCAAAATCCAAGTTTTAGAAAATACAGTTTTTGGTTTTTGGTAAAAATGATAAGACACAAAAATAGTTCATATTGTTGATATTTGAGCTAAACTTTTTACCACATGTTTATATATCAATGCAAAATGATAAAACTATTTTTGGTGATTTTTAGGAGTGTTAAAAGATTTTTGAAAATATTTTTAAACTGTTTTTCTGATCCAGTTTTCTGTTCCAGGCTTCAACCAGTCGACTTGTCTTCTGACCAAGTCGACTTGGCATGAAGTCGGTCGACCGGGTCGGTCGACCGATGTGCACAGATCTGTGCACGTTTGGCAGACACTGGACGGTCGACCGTCAGGGTCGACCGGGTCTGAGAGCAGAGCTCTCTGTTTGTTTCGGTCGACCCGGGCGGTCGACCGGTAGCTGCCAACGGGCAAAATTTGACCGTTGGGCGGTCGACCAGCCGGTCGACCGGCAGTTCATTTTTGGCAGTTTCTACTGCCAACGGCTATATTTTTCTGGGGTCTATAAATACCCCCATTGAAAAGAGTTTTTCTCTAAGATTTTTGGTGCGAATTTTTCCATACTCTCTGGTGTTTTTACTGAAATCAAAAGAAGTTTTTGAGCTCTATTTGAACAACATATTTGGTGTTTTTGCTAGGGTTTGGAAATTCAAAGAAAAGGGTTTTGGGAAAAGATTTAGCTTGAACTTTCTCATCTTGTTTTCTACTATTTCCCAAGGATTTTCTTTGTGTTTTTTATTTCCATTCCATTGAGATTTCTCCACACTTGAGCAACATCTATTATCTCATTCTATAAGATATTTGTGTGGGAGAAGAAATTGTTTGTGGTTGTTGTCTAGACCACCAAGTTGTAAAACCCAATCTTTATTTGGCTTTGTGCCTTGGGTTGTATCCCTCAAGTTGTGAGGTGATCCTTGTGTTTGCTTTGTGCTAATCCCTCAAGTTGTGAGGTGATTGTTTTGTTGGATTGGAGCTTGCCTCAAGGAGGAGGTTGTGGTTGTAAAGAGAGGAGTTGTGTACTCCTTGTGAGAGTTCTTTGTGGACTAGCTAGTGGATTAGAAATCCTTCGTGTGTCGAAGGCGGGGATGTAGAGCTGGGTGCTCGAACCTCGTAACATATCTTGTTGTTTGCGCTTGATCCATTGACTCTCTCTCTCTCTCTCTCTCTCTATCTCTCTCTTTACTTTGTGCCTTGCAACTATTCATATTGTGCATTCACTTTGCTTGGCTTGGTTGTGTGTGCATCATTTGTTGATCACACTTGAGTGTATTGCATTAAGTTTTTAAATTCCGCATTTAGTTCAATAGATTAGCATAATCACCTATTCACCCCCCCCCCCCCTCTCTAGGTGATTTTTCAAGTGTAGGGAGAGAAGGGCACTCGGCTGTGTGGTACGTTGGACTGCAGACCAGGGATGGAGAATGGGGTTCGATTGCGGCCTGGCTCAGTAGGCCTTGGACGCAGGATGGTTGCTTGCACTTGGTACAGGTATTGGAGAAGGAGGAGGCTTGGAGATGTGCTCTGCGGTGGCG
>JAVJIF010018724.1:0-71188 GCA_038442645.1 Agave tequilana | reverse complement strand
AGTTTTCCATTTAACTAGTTGCGATGTTCTTCACCTTGGTAGAGTTTTTCAAACTAAGCTATAATTTTCAAATCTATTTTTGAAAACCCCTACCTCTAAGGCGGTAGGATGGAGATCATGTTCATGTATGCCCTAAATTGAAAATCTTTAAAACTTGAATTATGATGGGTGGTAGATAATATGATGTATACACTTGAACTTATGTTATGTCAATTGTATCATTGAACTCTTTCAATTGGTATCATTTGATCTTCTTGTATACTCATATATGTTTTGTATGTATGTATGCTTTAAATTCCAAGTATATCAATTTCTATTGGTATCTATCTTTCATACATATATATGTTTGTGTTATGCTAGTGCTTGAGTTTCAATTTTGTTTAAATTGATTACTTTTAATTGTGTTATCAAGACTATGCATGACTTTAGTTTGTATTTCATAAAGGGGAGAAAATTTGATTTTTTTTTATTTCAATTGTATTGGATTTCCACTCCCTTGCTTTATGATAAAAATTATTAAATTTCTATTTGGTATCATATGTTCAAAATGAAAAATATTCTACAATTGGTATCAAGATTCATGTTTAGATATTCAATTTATGTTTAATTTCAATTGGTATCGATTGTTTTCATGATGATGATTTTCAATTGATATTTCAAAATTTTGTTTAAAGAAAATATTCAAAGTTTTGATTTGTATTTCCTATAGCAAGGAGAGCTTAACATCTCTCTTACATATAGATTCATTTTGAGTATATTTAAATTGAGGAGCTTGACAACTCTTCTTTATATGATATACGTGTGTAGGGGGAGCTTTCACATCTCCTCTTATGCATTACATAATAGTGTTATGTGAATTTGGGCTTGTATCCTTCTTCATGTAATGCATATGTGTAGGGAAGCTAACTTAACGTCTTCCTCTTCATGAATGTATATAGCATATAACATATATTGATCCTTGTTTATTGGTATCAAGATGCTTCATTGACATATTTTATTGATATCATGTTGTAGTCACCCCTTATTGACTTTGTTTTTTGTTTTAGACAAAAAGGGGGAGAACATTGTCTTTTATTGTTTTTGTTTGACATAAAGGGGAAGAAAGATTTTTACCCCTCTTTTATTAATGGTTTTGATTACCCCTTTGTTGATGATTGACCAAAAAGGGGGAGAAAGATTTATGAAGTTTTATATGCATGCTTTATGTTTATGCATATATTATGTTTTAATCTCAAGAATATTAAGTTTAATTATATATAGAGTTTGCTTTGTAATTGGTATCTAGAGCTTATTTTGTTTTGAATATTCCATTTGATAGCTAGAACCATTATTGTTTATGCATATGCATGTTTCATGTTTAACATTCATTGCATAAATTTATTGTTTATCCCTATGCATGAGTTAAGGGGGAGCTTCTTTGAAGCTTATCTTTAATCCATGCATATATAACTCCATGAGTTTTGTCATCATCAAAAAGGGGGAGATTGTTGGCCCAATGGCCTTCCACTCTAGTTTTGATGATGATCAACACTCATGTATTATGTTTACTAATATTCTTGTGTTTCTAAGTTTCAGATCATTAACAGGATATTAGTTGGTGATTAGCTTCAACAAGATGATTAGAAGCTTATCATGGTGATTCCTGTACCAAAGCTTAAAGATCATACCTTTTGCACTTGGAGAATCACGGAGTTTTGGAGCAAGTCTACTTGAAGATGAAGATCGTCAAGAAGACTTAGGTATCCTAGTTTAGATAGAGTTTTAGATCCATTTGTAAAGCTTAGTTTAGTTGATATGCTCAAGTGCACCAAACACACACATTTTATGATTTGATATTTGGTTTTTATGAATAGTTGATCAAAACAAGTTTACATGTTTTATATGTATAGTAGATGTATTCTAGTTATACATACATGGTTTAACTTGCTAAACAAACTTTTTTTGATATCCCTATTCATGTTTTGGAAAAATCAAGTTTGATAAAAAATACCGGTTTTTTTGTTTTTGATAAAATTTGCAAGACACAAAAATGAATTGATATGTTGATATTTGTCTTGAAATTTTTATCACATGTTTATGTTTTAACATAAAATGATAAAACAAGTTTTATGGAATTTTCAGAAATGATAAAAGATTTTTGTAAAATATTTTTCCTAAATTTCTGACCTGGTTTTTGGGCTGACAGGCTGGTCGGTCGACCGTGCCGGTCGACCGCACCAAAGGGCCGGTCGACCGATCCGGTCGACCGATTTGCACAGATGTGCACGTCTGTTAAGCACAGAACCGGTTGACCGGGTCGGTCGACCGAGGTGAGAGCTCTGCTCTCGGGATTTTTCGGTCGACCGGGCCGGTCGACCGCTAGTGCCCAACGGTCACATTTTTGACCGTTGGCGGTCGACCGGCCGTCGACCGGTGGCTGTCAGAACTGCCACATCAGCCTAACGGCTAGTTTTGTATAGGGGCTATATAAACCCCATCTCTTTGGGGGATTTTGGCCAAGTTTTTCAAGAAGAAAATACCAGTTTTCTGAAGTGTTTAAAAGTGTTTTAAAAGAGTTTTAAGTGCTAACAAGATTATTCTTTGTGTTTTTGGGTTTTGGAAAAATCAAAGAAATTGGAATTTGGGATTTTTGTATTGGCTTTCATTCTTTATCTTTTACAAGAAATTTTCCAAGTGTTTTCTTTGAGTTCTTATTTTCCAAAACACATAGTTTCCACACTTGAGCCATATCTTCTATCCTAAACTATAGGATCTTGTTTTGTGGAAAAAGAAAAGAAAGGTTTGAGGTTGTTGTTTGTAACCTCTAAGTTGTACACCCTTATTCTTGTTGTATCCCTCTTCGGTAGAGGTGATCGGGTGATTGGTTTGTGAGCCTCTTAGGTAGAGGTGTTTGTTGTAGTTGGCTACGGGCCGTATCCCTCTTCGGTAGAGGTGGATTGTGGTTGTATAGCCTCGGTGGCTTTGTAAGGTTGAGAGAGGAGTTTGGTACTCCTATAGTGGATTGGGAAATCCTACACGGTGGTGTAGGCGGGGATGTAGAGTTGGGTACTCGAACCTCGAAACAATTTGTGTGTTTGCATTTGATCCTATTGTCTCTCAACTCTACTCTCCTTAATTTGTGCAAGCATCATTCATTTCATACAAGCATCATTCATTTCATACTTATTATATATTTGCTTGTGTTGCCTTGCATCTTATTCATATTGCCATATCATATATTGCTTGTGTTATGCCTTGCATCTCTTATTGCTATATCCTTGATTGCTTGGCTTGATTGTGTGTGCACATTGCTAGGATTGCTTGTGTGTGTGTGCCTAATTTGTACTCATCCAACAAGAGCTTCACATAGCACCTCAACCCATTTAAAGGGAATCAAGGGAGTTAGTCCAGAGCCTCGCAAGGGGAATTCGGCTACACTTGTTGTATTGTATCAAGTTTGTGCAACATTTGCATTAGCTTCCGCATTTAGCGCACTTAGTTTGCATTAGTTTCTTAGATTAGCACTTACACCTATTCACCCCCCCTCTAGGTGTTTTTCACTTTCAAGGCCCAACGACGTAGAGGGTTGTGGTATCTTGATATGTTGCTCAAGGCACATGACTTGGGATATCAACAACTTTGCAACCCTATCAAGATACCATGAAGGTGGCACCGTCACCTTCGGAGATGATGCCAAGGTAAAATCATCGGTATCGGTAATGTTAAACTTGGTACATCCCCTTTAATTAAAAATGTTTTTTAGTTGATGGCCTCAAGCATAACCTCTTGAGTGTTAGTCAACTTTGTGATAAAGGTTTTGATGTAGTTTTGATAATGTAAGTTGTAAAGTAATTGATAGAATTTCTAATATTTGTGTGTTTTTTCCGATTTTCGTGAAAATAATGTTTATATGATTGATATGTCTAATATGTCTTGTAATATTACTTGTTTAAAAGCCTTGATGATAACTCTTGGTTGTGGCATAGAAGATTAGGCCACATTTTTTTGACCACATATCTAGGTTAAACACAAAGGAAATGGTGAAAGGTATTCCTTGTTTGAATTTTAAAAAGGACCGGTTTGTGACGCATGTCATTTGGGAAACAAACCAAGTTCTTCTTTCAAGTCAATCAAGGATATCATGACATCTCGTCCTTGGAGTTGATCCATATGGATTTATTTGGTCCTACTCAAACCAAAAGTCTAAGTGGGAATCGGTTTGCATTTTTTTGATTGATGACTTTTCGCGTTTTACTTGGTTTTCTTTTTGGAACACAAAAATCAAGCCTTTTCACATTTTCAAGCCTTTAAGAAAAGAGTTGAAAAGGAAAAAGATACTTCAATTTTAAGAATAAGAAGTGATAGAGGAGGTGAGTTCATTAACCTACTCTTTACCACTTTTTGTGAAGAACATGGAATAAAGCATGAACTATCTTGTTCTAGAACTCCACAATAAATGGAGTAGTTGAACGGAAAAATAGAACATTACAAGAGATGGCTAGGACAATGCTTAGTGAATATGGTCTACCACATTATTTGTGGGCCGAGGCCGTTAATACATCATGCTACATATCAAATCGTGTTTTCTTGTGTAAAAATACTTCAAAAACTTCTTTTGAAATGTACTTTTCTAGAAAACCAAATGTTTCATATTTCAAAGTTTTTGGATGCAAATGTTTGTTTTAAATACAAAAGATAACTTTAGGAAAATTTGATGCTAGATCTTATGAGGCAATTTTTGTGGGTTATTCTAATACTAGTAAGGCTTTAGAATCTTCAATAGATCATCTTTGACTATTAAGGAATCTATACATGTTAAGTTTGAAGAATCTAATTTGTTTGTTAAGAATGTTGTAGAAATAGATGCATTGAATGAAGACTTAGAGAAAGTGACCTTAGAGGATACACCTACTATGGGAGGCAAGCCAAAGGATGATGAAGGAAGTGAAGCTAAAGTAGAAGAGGCTCAAGGAAAATGAAAATCAATCAATTGAATGGAGCCTACTCAACAACTTCCAAAGGATTGGAGATACAATCCCCATCATCCCAAGGACCTCGTCATAGGTGAAGTATCTAAAGGGGTAACCACTCGTTCTAAACTTCATGATTTTTGTGGCACTATGCTTTTATTTCTCATGTTGAACCCAAGAACGTCCTCGAAGCGAGGCCGATTCATATTGGTTGCTTGCCATGCAAGAGGAACTCAATCAATTTGAGCGCAACCAAGTTTGGCACCTTGTTCCTAGGCCCCACGATAGACCAACAATTGGTACTAAGTGGATCTTTAAGAACAAGTGGATGAATCGGGTAACGTGTTAGGATAAAGCTAGGTTAGTTGCCCAGGTACACTCAAATCGAAGGAATCGATTTTGAAGAAACCTTTGCACCCGTAGCACGGCTTGAAGCCATACGGATGACACTTGCATTTGCATCATATAAAGATTTCAATGTTTCAAATGGATGTTAAGAGTGTTTTTCTAAATGGTTTTATTGAAGAGGAGGTGTATGTTGAACAACCCCCCGAGTTTGTTGATCCTACACATCCAGATTTTTTTTAAATTAGATAAAGCTCTTATGTTTTAAAACAAGCTCCTAGGCTTGGTATGAAAGACTTTCTTTTTTTTTTTAATTTCAAATGTTTTAAGAAAGGTAAAAATTGACACAACCTTATTTACAAAACATGTAAAAAATGATATTCTTATTGTGCAAATTATGTTGATGACATTATTTTTGGTTCTACTAATGAATCCCTTTGCCAAGCTTTTGAATCATGCATGAAGGAAGAATTTGAAATGTCTATGATGGGGGAACTCAACTATTTCCTTGGACTCCAAATCAAGCAAAGGAAGGATGGGATCTTCATCAATCAAGCCAAGTACACAAAGGAACTAATCAAAAGGTTCGGGCTTGAAGGAGCTAAAGTGAGCAAAACTCCCATGGCAACAACTACAAAGCTTGATAAGGATGAACAAGGTAAAAGTGTAGACATTAAACTTTATCGTAGCATGATAGGTAGTTTGTTGTATTTGACGGCTAGTAGGCCGGATATTATGTTTTCCGTTTGTCTTTGTGCACATTTTCAATCTTGTCCTAAAGAGTCTCACATAATTGCGGTTTAAACGCATAATTAGATACCTTAAGGGCACTATTGAAATGGGTTTGTGGTATCCGAAAACCGGCCAATTTCTATGACGAGTTTTTCGGATGCCGACTATGCAGGTTGTAGGATAGATGGAAGAGTACAAGTGGAACATGTCAATTCCTTGGTAATTGTCTTGTGTCTTAGTCTTCCAAAAAGCAAAATTTGGTAGCCCTTTCAACTGCCGAGGCGGAGTATGTTGCAGCCGGAGCTTGTTGTGCACAAGTTCTATCGATGAAACATACTCTCCTTGACTATGATTTGCATTTTGATCGTGTTAAAATATTTTTGTGATAATACTAGTATAATTCATATGACAAAGAATGCAAATCAACATAGTAAAACCAAACACATTGACATTAGATATCACTTTCTTAGAGATCATTATGAGAAAGGTGATATTGATATGATTATGTTTCTACCGATTTTCAACTTGCCGACATTTTTACTAAACCATTAGATTATGCTAGATTCTCTTTTATTTGTGGTGAGTTGAATGTTTGCATTATGGATTCTTAAAGATAATTTTTTTGTTATTTTGTTGTTTTGTTTCATCCTTTTTGATGTATGACAAAAGGGGGAGAAAAAGAATAAAGAATAAGTTTGTTGTTTGTTTATTTGAGTTTTTGAAGTTTTGTGCTTTATGTATTTTGCTTCCTATAGTCATTCTTTAAAACTTCTAAAAATCCCCAAAAATAGTTTTACCATTTTGCATTGATATATAAACTTGTGATAAATATTTCAACTCAAATATCAAGCATATGAAACCATTTTTGTGTTTTATCATTTTTATCAAAAACCAAAACATGTATTTTATCAAACTTGGATTTTTCAATACATGAATAGGATAGTCAAATTAGTTGTCTAAGAAGTTTAAGCATGCATGTATAGAAAGAATACATCTACTATACATATAAACCATTTAAACTTGTTTTGATCTACTATTCATGAAAACCAATATCGATTAAACTAAAAACCGAAAAAATCAATATCCAAACATAAAATGTGTGTGTATTGTGCACTTGAGCATATCAACTATTCTAACCTTTACACATGGATCTAAACACACTAAACTAAAACTAGGATACCTAAGTCTTCTTGACGATCTTCAATCTTCAAGCCGACTCGATCCCAAACGTGATCCACCGAGTGCAAAGGTATGATCTTGATGCTCGGGCACTGTAATCACCATGAAAAGCTTCTAAACTCCTTATTGAAGCTAATCACCAACTAATATCTTGCTAAATGATCTGAAACTTAAAATCACAAGATTATTAGTAAACATAACTACATGAGTTAATCATCATCAAAACTAGAGAGGAAGGCCTCCGGGCCAACAATCTCCCCCTTTTTGATGATGACACAAACTCATGGAGTTATATATGCATGGATTAAAGTTAAGCTTCAAAGAAGCTCCCCTTAACTCATGCATAAACAAATAAACATAAATATGCAATGATTATTAAACACGAAACATGCATAGATATGCATAAAACAATAAAACATGTTCTTATACCAATTGAAAATTTCAAAACAAAAACAAAACATGCTCTAGATGCTCTAGATACCAATGCTCTAGATACCAATTTAAAACATCTAGATACCAATTAAACTTAATATATGCAAAAAAACATAACTATGCATATAAAACATGTACCAATCATGCATGTTAAAAACATCTTCTCTATATATGCATGTTAAACTCTCAAATAATTCTCCCCCTTTTTGTCAATCATCAATAAAAGGGTAAAAACCAAAACCAAAACCAATTAATAAATTTTTCTCCCCTTTTTGTCTAAAACAAAAAATATCAATATAGGGGTGACAATCAATTAAGATATCAATTGAAAATATGTCAAAGTAGCATCTTGATACCAATTGAAAGTAAGCATAGATCAACAAATAAATGGTATATGCTATATACATTCTTGAAGAGGAAGATGTGAAGCTTCCCTACATAGATACATTACATGAAGGAGGGATGACAAGCCCTAATTCACATAACGTACACTATGCAATGCATAAGAGGAGATGTGAAGCTCCCCCTACACACGTGTACCACATAAAGAAGAGATGCCAAGCTCCTCAATACAAGATACACTCAACATGAATCTATATGTAGAAGAGATGTTAAGCTCTCCTTGCATATATGCAATACAAATCAAAACTTTTGTATTCATCTTTAAACAAAATTTTGAGATACCAAATTAAAACATTCAAATAAACATCTTGATATCAAAAGAGAGCATTTTTCTTTTTAAACATATGATATCAATTTAAAATTTTTATTTTCTATCATAAAGCAAGGGAGTGGAAATACAAATACCAATTGAAATATGAAAATCGAATTTTCTCCCCCTTTATGAAACCAACAAAAAAACACATGCATAAGCTTGTTTAAGAAACCAATTGAAAGCTAAATCAATTGAAACAAAGTTGAAGCTCAAGCTTAGCATAAACAAAATATATATGTATGAAAAATTTAATACCAACCGAAATTGATACTATTGGAATTGAAAGCATACATACATAAAAATATATATGAGTATACAAAAATGTCAATATGATACCAATTGAAAGAATCCAATGATACCATTAAAATAACAATACTATCAAGTGTATATCTCATATAACCTATCCTCCCAATCATGTTCAAGTTTAAAATGATTTTCACTATAAAGCAACATGAGCATGATCTCCCATCCATCCACCCTTGGAAGGTAGGGGTTTTCAAAAATAGGTTTGAAAAAAATATAGTATGCTTGAAAAACATCTAGCATAACAAAGAATACGAACTAGTCAAATGAAAAACTTGTTAACTAGTACGAAATCCTTTAAGTAAGGAATAAAAATAAATATTTTTCATGAACACATGTAAATCACATGGCACTAAACACTCAAAACAATAAAGCACATATCATACTCATGAAAACACAATCATGAGAAATATTTTAAATGAAGTGAGTGCACAAGTGTAATGTGAAACATATAATCATGAAAATTGGCAATTAAGCTCAATATTCCTTGAAACATGAAAACATGAATATCATCAAAACTTATTTAATCTTCAAGGTAT
Source organism: Agave tequilana (assembly GCA_038442645.1). Classification (NCBI taxonomy): domain Eukaryota; kingdom Viridiplantae; phylum Streptophyta; class Magnoliopsida; order Asparagales; family Asparagaceae; genus Agave; species Agave tequilana. The sequence goes on along the minus strand of JAVJIF010018724.1, from coordinate 61,994 downwards.
GTATGTCCTATACAAACTAAAGTATACATACATATCCAAATACAACGAGTCCACAAAGATATATGCATGAAGGCACGTGGCTCAAAAGGATGTATTATCTATAAACAATAGTTTGGATAAAATAGACATATACATGAAGTTAAACAAGAAATCATAAAACAAATTCAAAAATGGGAATATAAGTTTTAAAATGCATGGATCATCAAAACTAGACTATACTAGCATCTAATGGGAACAAATAAGCAATCAAGCACAAACATATATAGATTTATTTGTGGCCCACTATATGCACAAATATATAGCTAGTCTTAATGAAAACTAACATTTAAACATATATTCAAAGCATGAAGCATAAAACAAGACAAAATCATCATGATAAATAAAAACATGATTATTATGTAAATTCACATGTTATTAGAGCTATGATAAACATGATAGCTAAACAAAGGTGAGAAACACAAAATATGATCCATATTAAACATGGGTGTCTCAAAAGCTATACATGCATGTCAAGAGCCTAATAAACATGGCATTTTCATAATAATCTAAAAACATCAAATCATGCTAAAGATAATGAACATGAAAAGCATGTAAACAATAATTAGGAGTTAGAGACCATTACAAAATCTATGAGGCAACTCTCCAAGTCTCCAAAACATGGTGGTCCTCTCCCCCAAACATCCCTTGAAAGTGATGCATCCATTGATTTCATGATGTTCGGAACGCATCCACTCCAAGGTACCGATACTCTCACGTCATGTGAGAGCCCACACCTACATCAAATACAAGAGGGGTGGTCTTTGGTACCCATACTCTTTTGGGTCCATGGGGTTAGTCCCTTCTCTAACCCAAATAAATTTATTTGCTAAATTACAATCATGTATATGATCAAAACAAAATTTAGCAAGGTGGCCCTTACGTCCACAATGTGTACAAGTGTACACATGAGCATACAAGTGATGATGGTGTCCGTGAGGAGCATGTGTATGCCGTGGGTGGTGTGCATGAAAAGATGGAACTTGTTTCTTTCGAAACAAAGTTTCCAAACGTGTATGGCTCTTGGCACATTGGCTCAAGGAGGAGCCCAAACAATCTACACTCTTCTTTAACAAACAAATATCATCATAATCCTAGAAGAGAGGTACATGCAATAGGTAGACTAGATGAAGAAGCTACACTAGCATGGCAAACATGAGAATCAATTTTATTTTGTAAAACAATATTTTCTTTAAACCAACATCTAAATCATTTGAAATAGAAATTATTTTATTTTTCAAGCAACATTCTCTTTTAAAACAAAATCAACTTTTGAAGACAAATTTTCATTTTTCTTCAAAGTGTTTCACAATCATTTTTAGATTTTAAAAATTTTTTTCTTTTAATGCAAGTTTAAGTTGAGATTTTAATGAATCCCTATCATTAGAAATTTCCTCTTCTCTTGCAAACATTATTAAGTCTAGAAATCAAATTTTTATTTTCATTTTCAAGGCCTAGACTTTTCTTTTTCAAAATTTTATATTTTTCAAATAATTTTTCACAAACAATAGACAACTCTTCATTCAAAGCATTGGCATCCATATAATCATGATCAACAATGAAGAGCTAGCACTATCTAGTTGAGTATCCGAATGTACCTCAAGGGAGTCATTCCCTTGGACCATATGGCATTGTTGTGGCTCGGATTCTCCACTGGATTCCTCCTCTTGTTGGATTGGCATTTGAAGCTCGGAGGGTGGTGGTTCATTCTTTATACATAGCATTATTTGAGGGGGAGCTTCCAAAGCTCTTCTTCTTTTTTGTTTAAATAACTTATATGTTTTGTTCATCAAAAAGGGGGAGATTGTTGGCCCAAGTTACAATCACCCGTTTTGGTGGTGTGTTTGATGATTACAAAACATATACAATTATTTATACTAATCATGTTTGTTGTTTTTTTAGTGTGTTTCAGGGTTCTAATAAAACTAAAAGTTTTCTTCCCTAAAAGAGGTTTTTTGACTCAAGTCGCCTCAATTCGGGCTCAAGTATCAAGCTTGCAAGATCATATGAGAAGCCACTTGAAGAACTTGTAGTCCTTTAGACAAATGTAAGAAATAGTTTGTTAAAGTTTGAGTTTTGAAAAATTGGCTCTAGGATACACCACACATATTCTCATACAAGTTTCATGTTTAGCTTTTATCCTTAAGTTTCATGCCTTGGTATATATATACATGACTCCAACATTTTATAAAATAAATATCATGTTTAAATCATGTATGTATACCTTTCTAGCATGATTTACAATACTTCAAATGTTTTACAAAATTCCAAGTTCTGTTTCTTGTTGTTTTCTGTTTCAGGCAAGACCGGCCGACCGGACCGGTCGACCTAAGCTTGTATCCAGGACGTGCACCTTGTGCATGTCTTCGGCCGACCGCCGGGTCGTCGCCGACTGAAAGCAGTTTTGCTCTCGGGTTTCGGGTGTTCTGGTCACCGCCGGTCGACCGCCTTCAGAAAACTGTGTTTTAAATCTAGAGGACGGTCGACCGGACGGTCGACCCGAGCCCACGGCTAATGCCACAGGACTGACGGCCGACCGGGAGGGTCAACCGCCAAGCCTGCAAGCTGCCAACGGCTATTTCCTCTTTGGTGAAATTCTGAAAATCTGTTTTAGACTGTTTTTTGTGGCTGACTTTTTCTGAGTATTGTGAATTATTTTGGGATCAAATAAGCTTAATTAAATATGTTTTTAATCCTTTCTTCTCCCTATAAATAGAGGAGAATGGTCTCTTACAAAAAGACACTAAGAAAAATCCTAAGTTTTCAAATTTTAAAAAGAGAAGAAAAGTTTTAAGCTCTCCATTTTTCCATTCATTCTTGAGCTTGTTTTCAGTTGTGTTTTTCTAGCAAAGATCATTCTACAACTGAGTTTTTCTCACCACACTTCTTAGAGCCAAATTTCCTACTCAATCTATAAGGATTTGTAAAGAGAGAAGTGTTTGTAAAGAGTTTGTGATCTTTTTAGAGATCACTTGCTACTTGTTACTCTTTGTTCATCTTGTGGAGACACCTCTTCGGTAGAGGTTCTTGTAAGTGGTGGAGCTCGGTGCTCTGGTCTTTGGTAGACCTTGTAAGCGTCCTCGGTGGATAGTGGAAACCCTTCACGGAGGTGAAGGCGGGAGTAGAGCGGTGGCTCGAACCTCGAAACAAATACTTGTGTTTGCGATTGTCTTTTGCTCTTGCTCTCTATTTCGCTTTACTTTAAATTGCTATCCTTTACTCATTGTTTCTAGTTTGTGATATTGCTTTCATTACTTGTGATATATCTTGTGTGCACATCATCATTGCATATTATTCATTTCTTGATATATTGTCGATCATAACTCATACAACAAGATTGCAATACGCACCTCCAACTCTTATTTAGAGGAATCACGAGGAAGGAGTTCAGAACCCTTCACCGGGTATTCGGCTCTTAGTCTTGTTTTGAGTGATTGTTGCATCATTCATTCATAATTGTTTAAAAAGATTGTTAGATTAGCATTTACACCTATTCACCCCCCTCTAGGTGTTTTCATAAGGTATGGACGAATATCAGGCAGCCGAGAAAGAAACAGGAGGGGAAACAGGGATGGGACCGAGGGCAGCAGCACCCAAGGAGCAGCCCATTAAAAAGAGTCGGCAGGCTGTGTCCAAACATTCCCACTGCTCTACTTCCAAGGCTGAGCCTATCCCTAAGAGGCTAGGAGAGAATCGGAGGCTGAAGCTTCAATGCCTGAGGTAGTTCCTTCTAGTGTTGAGGAGCAGAGGGAGGAAAGAAGAGGAAGAGGAGATCCCCCCTCTTCGTCCTCGTGGTCTACGCAGCAGGAGCCCCATGATCCTGGAAGAAGGAGAATTTGCAGGTGAACCCATCATGGCTGAAGAGGCTGAGTGACCCAAAGTTGACTTGGTAGGGAGGGATGACGTTGAAATCCCAGGGGTCTCAACTCAGCCTGGGCCTTCTTCATTTATGAGAGAAGGTTGAGATGCAACAGCCTGGGTCTCCTAGTGTATTGATGCCCACTTCACGGGTTGTCGATCCCAGCCCTACTGCTGGGGTACTCAGTAGTAAAGTCTCGATTGCTAAGCCCGCTTGTGTTGAACTGTCATCTTCATCGTCCGAAGAACATGGGTATTATTCTGGCAAAGAAGTTAATTTCAGCGACGAACCCGCTCTTCCTGATCCGAGCAAATTTTCGCATATTTCAGAGGAAGAGATACAAGAATGTGACCCTGTGACGGCTTCACCGATAGCAATAATTGCTGCTACCGAAAGTACTTTTCTTGTTTTCTTGAACCGTCTCCTTCTCAAGTTAGGGAAGGGTTCTGACATTTACTTTTAATTTTCAGGGCTGGCTGTCGACAGTGAAGCCACAACCTCCTCTCATATCGAGGAGATCAAGAGCTTGCCCAGCAAGAGGGCCCTGAGGCTCCTATTACCGGGATGCCTCAAGAGAGTGCGACCGTTGGGGTCAGGGAGGCCTCCACCCCACACGATCTATCCAGGAATTCACCATCTTCAGATCCTCAACTTGGTAAGAGAATACTGACGTATTAATATTCTCCTTTTTGTTATCATCACTGACATTTTAGTGGTTTGCAGAGAGTACGGGGTAGCTCAAGTAGAGGATCCCGCGACAAGCATTGGCGCAGAAGATAGTACAATTCAAGCTTCGGCTGGGGAACCCGATGCTGCAAGGTTTGCTGTTGCTTCTGTTGCAGTGGAGGCTGCTACGACAGTAATCGTCCCGGAGGTATCAGTGACTACCTCAGTACCTGACGAACCTATCGTCGGCCTCACTCCTGTGCAAGATGAACTAATTCCCGTCTCTCACCCTGTCATGGAAAGGGGGTCTGGGAGTACATCAGCAGGGTTATCTCCAGCTAACGACATGATGGAAGAGCTAGCACGTCAAATGGTGCATCAATTTTTACTTCCATGAGATCTTGTATTGACCTCATTCTTTCTGGAGGCAGCTCTTTCGAGTTTGCCCGAATGCTTCTCGAAATCAGATCGAGAATATTGGTCATACTAGGAGTCCTTCGCAGGGCCTGATGCTGGTAGAGCAGTTGGGGAGCCACCTGACGGAGCTCAAGACTCTGGAGAATGCTGGCTCAGTAGATGAGGCCCGGATAACTCTGGGTAAGCTTCTTGCTGCTCAAGAACATGAGCGAAAGGAGATGGAGGAACAAATAGCTGAAGAGGCCCGCCATCTCCAGAATTTTCAGGCTGACCACCAAAGGCTGATTGGCGACTCCAAGGAATCTAAAATCGTCATACAGAGTGCAGAGCAGGTTATTGTCGCTGCTCGAGCTACTATCGCCAGGGCACAAGCCTTGATCGAGACCAATGAGCAGAAGCTTGTCGCTGCTAGAAAAAGGTTAGAGGAGCTAGAAATTGCCAAGGCACAGGTTGAAGAAAACCTCTCTGCTCATTCCTCCAGATTGGAGTCTCTTCAAGTGCAACTAGTTGCGAAGAGATTTTTGTCTGAAGAGGAGCTGCGGGTCCACGCTCTGGTGGAGGCTGAAAAGGCACGCCAGCACGAGATGTATCATCTCCAGGAACAAATCCGTTCTTTGGCGAAGCAAGATTATTAACCTTCTCCTTTTTGTATGGTTCACCTTTTTTTTTAACACTCTATTTGTCAAGAGTGTCTGTATTACTTTTACCATTTTTGAATCAAATAATAAAAGTCTTCAATTTTTGCTCCATCTTCATCCTTTCAAGTTTTTTGCTCGCTGTAGATGAACTCAATTTTCATAACCGTAGTCTTTGACTGTTTGTAAAACTTAGTCTTTAGTCGGCCATAAACAATAAACTCGGCTGAACTGAGCTCTTGAGCGAAACGTGGCTCTCATTCATAGTGGAGACGCGATTCTGGGAGACGCGGCCCTAAGTCATTACTGAAGACACCGTTCAGGCTTATCAAGAAAGACGTGCCAACCTTTCTTTTCGATAAGGGCGCAGCTCTGGCTTAAGGACAAAAAGGCGTTATTCTGAAATGCGAATTTGTGTTCTTTAATAAAGGGGACGCGGCCTTCATATTTATGAGAGGATGCAGATCCGTAGACGCGGCCCTTGATTCTGTCATGATGCAGTGGAGACATGGTCTTAGGCTCCTCAAAAACTGACGCATGGATCTCAGCTAATTGATGGGGATGCGACATTAGCTCAGTAGAGACGCGTCTTTGGACCCTTGATAAGGCGCAAACTTAGGTTGTATTGAGTTTATAATGAAGGCACGACTTTTGTTTCGCAATGGAGACGCAGTCCCAGGCTCCTGAAGAACGATATGGGCCTTCTCTGGTCGTTGAGGACGCAAGCCTCAGAACGCAGCTTTCAAGTTGATGCGGACTCAGGACGCAACCTCTGAATAGGTTCAATTCGCTGAGGAGACGCGGCTCTGAATCACTCCCAGAGACGCAGTCGTAGCCCTTCCGAAAGGACTGAAAGGAACACAGTTTTTTAGGTTCGTGAAAGGACGCGGATCTCAGGACGCGACCTTTGAATCTGTGCTTGACGCAACCTCCCAAGCGTCACATGCAGCTTCGTCTTAAAGATCTTGTTAGATCTTTAAATGCCAAGTCAGCGTTGACAATTAGGGACTCGTGTCCTTTAATGTTTCCCGAAGCGGCAGTCCACGCGCCAGCTCTTTATTGGGCTTTGATGTTAAATATTTAAATGCCAAGTCAGCGTTGACGATTGGGGACTTGCGTCCTCCAATATTTCCCGAAACGGCAATCCACGCGTCAGCTCTTTATTGGGCTTCGACGTTCGTGCGGGAATTAAGGCCGATGGCTCTGATTTTTACGCCATTAATTACAGGCCTTATGACTGGCCTATAAATAGGACTCGCCCCCTTAACAGTCCATCGCTTAGACTGTTTTCTTTAAGAGCAGGTGCTCTAAGGGTCTTCATTTTGACTTAATCTTCTTCCTTCAATGGGATGTGCCCCCATGGATAGCGAAAACTCAATGCTTTCATGCTTTTCTTTAATCTTTCCTGAAGATTATCACTGTCAAGTGATTTCAAGATCAAAAAGCATCCCTCTAAGTACCTTTTATATCCGCGCCTTGATGTAGAAAGTTCAACCTCTAGATGGTTCTTCTGATGGTAGGAATTAATTATCACCATGAAACACTCAGCCCAACTGAGTTTCGGTTTTGCTGTCCCTTGAAGAGATTCACTCTCTTGATCTTCTCTTGAAGCCTGACTGGTGAGCCCATTATTTGGAAGTAGCGCCTTTTAGACTTCTTGATGAAGCGCGAGTTGATTGAGTCTGAACTCTAACTCAAAGTCCTCTGGACGCAAGTGTGATGAACTTTGTATCTAGACTGTGAGACGCGAGCTTTGCATATAGAGCTCGCGTTTGAGGTTGTTGACATAAAAGATTTTTAATTCTTGTTTGGGGCTTCAGACTTGGATGTAGCAACCCTTGTTTCTCGAACAAGGATGTGGCAACTTTCGTGTCTGGTTCTCTTTGCGTCTCATATTTTAGACACCGGTCTAAAACTATACCGCGTTCAGATCTGTGTGTATCTGAAGTCCACAACTTCGATCGCGTCTGTTTTTGTCGTAACAGAATTTTGACTTTCTGCGCGGGTCACCCTGCGTCTGAAGTTTACAGCTATAGCCGCGTCTGTTCTTCCGTCTTTCTGTTTTAGAATTCTAACCCTCTGATTTTTACTTCCCACAGGTAGCCTTAATCAGTCTTTCGCATATTCGCTGGGCCCTTAGGAGAATGTATCGGCCAGCGAACTCGTTCGATGGTCGAGCACTGGAGGAGAAGTCAAGGCTCATGTTTATGGGCGACGAGGATTTGCGCGACTGATGACATCCGTCAAAACCTCATTGGACATGATGCACCGGCAATGCCCTCGGGTTCGTCATGGTCACAGTGGGTATGGTGGCGGGTATGGTCCTCTTGCAGGTCAAGGGAAAGAGGACGTCACCTGTAAGGTCTCGGATTCTCCCTTCACCAACCTCACCCCATGTAGGTTGTCTAAAAATCATTGAAGACAAGTCCTCAAAAGCAGAGTCCCAAACTCCAGACGCAGGGCTAATCATAGCCATCAAAGCAGCGCTAAGACGCGAGGATCAAAATTTGTGTCTCAACAGCACTGCAACACCAAGGCGCGAGGGTCAAAACCCGCATCTCAGCATCACTGCAGCACCAAGGCGCGAGGGTCGAAACCCGCGTCTCAGCAGCACTGCAGCACCAAGGCGCGAGGGTCGAAACCTGCGTCTCAGCAGCACTGCAACACCAATGCGCGAGGGGTGAAACCCGCGTCTCAGTTATAACTGCCCTTGTTATGGGGTCAATCACTGCCCACATAACCGGAAAGTTAACCCCCATTGTGGAGTATTTTTAGGGGGCATGTTCGCCCCTGAAACCTCTATAAATAGCCCCGTTGCTATGGAGAAGGGGTCGGTCAATTAGATCAGGGAATTTAAGGAGAAGAACTTGACTTAAGAGCTTCCATAGAGAAGGAAAGAAAGGTCAACTCTTCAAGTAACTTGCTGCGTACAAGTTAATCTTTGCCTATAATCTCTTTGAGATTTCTGGTCGACAGAGCTGTGTTACTCCGTCCGCCAATCGAAGAGAAGATCCCCAAAAGTTCCTGACATTCACCCGGTCAACGAAAAACAAGACTCACTTTCCACCACCACCTGAAGAACCCAGCATTAAACAAAGGGAGGATTCAAGACTCAATATCCTCCCTCCCTTGTAATCAGAGTATAAGTCCGTTGTAAACTTTCAATTGATTCAAGAAAATTTTATGCGAATTTTTCTCCCACCAAACAAGAGATGGCGACTCCGCTGGGGACCGAACCCAGAATCTCTAGTTTCGCAGATGGATCATATTGCCTCATAACTGCAAATGGCGATACACTCATGATGCCGATCAATGGCAGGTTCCTGAAGAAGTACTATCCTTAATAGTACTCCTCCTCTGATCAAGTTAAAAGTACACCTTTGATCAAAGCTCTAGATCCAAGAAAAGTTTCTTTCCTTTGTTAGACCACAAGCTAATTGGGCATTGATTGTACCATGATGCATGATGTAAATATTGATAAAGAAACAAAAAAACGAAACTTGGATTCTAATGTTCCTATCTTCATTAACGTCCGACACCTCCGATGGCTAAGGACAGAGGAAAATGTTGGCTTCTAAGACCAACATAAGTCTTCGACAACTCATCATGCTGAGGGGAATAGCATGGCTAGCCCAACTCAAACGGTAGTTGGTAAAGGCACCTCAAATCCGTTGATAGCTGAGTGTTTGCTAAAAATCCTAAGTGGATGTAGTTCCACCCTCTCCTCCAAAATCCCTTACCAATTCTCATACACAGAATGGTAGGTCTACAAAATACAATCATTGCTACGTTAACACTATACCTCTGGTAATGAAAATTTTCAATACTCCCTATTGAGTACAAACTTTACTTGTCAACCCTATATGGAGTAGCAAGCCTTCAAGTTTGCCAGGTTAACACTATACCTCTGGCACTTCAAACTTCACTTGTCAATTCTCATCAATAGAATGGCAGGCCCTCAAATTGCTCATATCACAAATCAATTTCTGTCAAGTTCAATACCACACCTCTGACAAATTACTGTTAAAGTTTAACATTACACTCCTAACAGTAATTAAGCTGCTGCCAAGTTCAATATTAAACCTCTGACAATCATCTTCCCTCAGACTTCCAGATCGAAGCTGAAATGAACGATGCTAAGTTTAACACTACACCTCTAGCGTCCAAGTCATTGCTAAGTTTAACAATACACTTAAGGCCATGACTTTCCCTCGAACTTCCTTGTCAAAGTCGAGATGACCAATGCCAAGTTTAAAATTACACCTCTAGCATTACCGTCGCTGCCAAGTTAAACATTATACCTATGACAGCGATACTTTCAGTTTTCCCAAATAACGCTGAAATACTTTTGAGCCAAGTTCAATATCACACCTCTGACTCACACTCTTGTCAAGTTAACATCACACTTCTGACAAAATTTAATTCAACCTGTTAAGTTAATATTACACCTCTAACGGTAAAGATTTTCCTAGATCCCCCGCGAATCTAGTCTCACTTGTTATTCTTGTCAACAGAATAACAAGCCTACCTAAAAACATTGTTAGGGTAACATTACACCGTTAACAGTGTTTTCAGTAAATCCCCCAACTGATCTTAATCAAGTTAATCACAAACCTCTGATAAAAGTTCATCCTTCTTGGGGGTACAAATTCCACCTGTCACTCTCTTTCATAGATTGGCAGTTCCACAAAATTTCTTGTCAAGTTAATATTACACCTCTGACAATACTGTTGAATTTCCTGACACAGGATTTTTCTACAGACTTTGACTTGTTAAGATTATTAAGTCAAAGACCCTTTACTTCTATTCGTCCGACTTCCAATGCAAAAAAAAAAAAGTTCACGACAATAGAAGGAGACAAAAAGAAAAGTGTCGCTTTTATTTATATCCAGGCATATGAAAGTGATACAAAACGCTCTCTTATACAATAAGATTGAGTGTTACAATAAAGGAGTACAAAGAAGTCCCTCTCTCTCAGTAAAAGGTTGCACTCACTCCTTGAAGCATGCTCACAACTCCAAGTACAAGATGTTTGGAAGGGCGCCAAAGTAGAGCCGAACACTGTGGTGACGATCGGAAGCTGATTACACCATGATGCATGACGTAAACATCGAAAGAACCCAACGTTGACGAAGAACAATGGTGTTTCTTGAGATCGGAATGCAGCAGGTCCTTCTGATTCCACCTGACCAACCGACTTAGGCCATGATCCTTCGTTGATAAACATCTCCACCGCCAGAAAGTCATCTAATGAATATGGACTTTGTCCTCGATGTCATTTCTAGGGTAAGACTGGTGATGGGAGGATTCGAGGCCTTACAGGTGATGTCCTCTTTTCAGTGACCTGCAAGAGGACCATACCCACCACCATATCCACCGCCATACCCACTGTGACCATGGCAGGCCCAGAAGCATGACTGGTGCATCGTGTCCAATAAGGTCTCGGCGGATGTCAGATCCTCGTCTCCCAAAAACAGGAGCCATGACTTCTTCTCCAATAGACAACCATCGAACGGGTTTGCTGGCCGAAATATTCTCCCAGGGGCCCAGTGAACATGCGAAAGGATGATCGAGCCTACCTACGAGAAGGAAGAAACAATTAGAAATTCAGAATACTAAAACAGGACAGACGCGGTTATTGCTGCAATCTGCAGACACAGGAATGATTCGCGCAGTCAGTTAAAATTCTGTTATAACAGAAACAGATGCGATCAAAGTTGTGAACTTCAAATGAACACAAGTTTGAACGCAGTCTGGTTTTGCACCCGCGTCTAAAATATGAGACGAATCAGACACGAAAATTGCCACATCCCTGTTTGATAAATCGGGGTTGCTACATTCAAGTCTGAACCCTTCGGCCTGAGTTCTTCTAAGTCAACAGCCTCAGACGCGGGCTCTGTATGTAAGGCTCGCGGTCCAGATGCAAAGTCCGAATTCAGACTCAATCAACTCGCACCTTATCAGGGAGTCTCAAAGGCGCAACTTCCAAAAGGGCGCACCAGTCAGACTTCAAGAGAAGGTCAAGAAGATGAATCTCTTCAAGAGACAGCAAAAGTGAAACTCAGTCAGGCCGAGTATTTCATGGAGGACAAGCAATTCCTACCCGCAGAATAACCCTTTAAGGGTTGAACTTTCTACATCAAGGCGCGGACATAAAGGGTGCTCAAGGAGACGCTTTTTGATCTTGAAATCACTTGACAGTGATAATCTTCTGGAGAGATTAAAGTAAAGCATGAAAGCTTTGGGTCGTCGTCGTCCATGGGGGCAAATCCCATTAAAAAAGTCCTTGAGGGAAAAGATGAAAATCCCTCAGAGCGCTGGCTCTCGAGGGAAAACAGTCTAAGTAATGGGCTGTTAAAAGAGGGGGGTGGGGCCTATTTATAGGCAAACCATAAAGCCTATAATTAATGGCTCACTAATCTAAACCGTCGGCCTTAATTCCCGTGCGAGTGTCAAAGCCCAATGAAAGGCTGACGCATGGATTGTCGCTTCGAAAAGCGGCGAGGACGCAGGCCTCCAACCACAAGCGCCGACTTGGCATTTAAAGGCATTAATGTCTAAGCCCAATGAAGGGCTGACGCGTGGACTGCCGCTACGGGAAACATCGGATAACGCGAGTCCCCAATCATCAATGCCGATTTGACATTTAAAGATCCAATAGGATCTTTAAGACGAGCTGCATGTAACGCCTGGGAAATTGCACCAAACGCAGGTCCTAGAGCCGCGTCCTAAAACTTGCGTCCCTTTGAGAACTCGAAGGCGGCGTCCTTCTTATTCTTATTAAGAGAGTCGCGACCGCGTCTCTCTCGGGGTGGTTCGGAGCCGCATCCCCTCAGCAAAAGGGACCCATTCTGAGGTCGCGCTTCAAATTTGAAAGCTGCGTCTATAACAGAGAAGGCCTATGTAATTCACAGGGATCCTAGAACTGCGTCTACATTGCGAGATGACAATTGTGTTCCTATCATAAACTCAATATAATTTGAGTTTGCACCGTGTCAAGGTCCTAGAGACGCGTTTGTACTAAGACAGTGCCGCGTCCTCATATCTATGCGTTAGTTTTGAGGAGCATAAGACTGCATCCTCACTGTATCCTGAATTCTGCATCCGGATAGAATTAAGGGCTGCGTCCAGGGAGCCGCGTCCTTCCATAACCAAAGTCGCGTCCTTCGTGTATGCTTGAACGGCGTCTTAATTAGCAGGTCAGAGTTGCGTTTCCCAGGACCGCGTCTCCACTATAAATCAGAGCCGCGTTTCGCCCAAGAACTCAGTTCAGCCTGGGTTTATTATTTCATGGCCAGTCAAGGATTACAATCAAATACCACGGTTAGGAAATTGAATTCATCTATAGTAAAACAATGAAGATGGAGCAAAATTCTGAAGACTTTGATTATTTGATCCAAAAATGATAAAAGTAATACAAAGGCTCTTGACGAATAGAGTGTTCTTTTTTTTTACAAACAAAAAAAAGAGGGAGGCTAATAATCTTGATTCGCCAAAGAACGGATTTGTTCTCGAAGGCAATACACCTCGTGCTGACGCGCTTTCTCGGCCTCCATGAGAGCCTGGACCCGCAGCTCCTCGGACAAAAATTTCTTCGCAGCCAGTTGCGCTTGTAGAGACTCCAACTTGGAGGAATGAGCAGAAAGGTTCTCCTCAGCCTGTATCTTGACAGTTTCCAGCTCCTCCAGCTTCTTCCTAGCAGCGGCAAGCTTCTGCTCATTTACCTCAATCAAGGCTTCTGCCTTGGCTATGGTGGCTCGAGCTGTAGCAATAACCTGCTCTGCGCTCTGTATGACGATTTCAGATTCCCTTAAATCGCCAATCAGCTTTTGGTGGTCAGCCTGGAGATTCTGGAGATGGCGGGTCTCTTCAGATATTTGTTCTTCCATCTCCTTTCGCTCTTGTTCTTGAGCGGTAAGAAGCCTATTCAGAGTTGCCCGAGCTTCGTCGACTGAACCAGCGTCTTCCAGAGACTTGAGCTCTTTTAGGTCGCTTCCCAATTGCTCCACCAGCATCAGGCATGCCCTAGCCTGCGAAGGACCTCCAGTATGACCAATGTTCCTGATCTAATTTTCGAGAAGTACTCGGGCAAACTCGAAAGAGCTGCCCCTAGAAAGAATGAGGTCAATACATGATCGCATGGAAGTAAAAAATTGCTGCATCATTTGACGTGCCAGCTCCTCCATGATGTCATTGGCTGGAGAGAACTCTGCTAAAGTGCTCCCGGATCCCCTTTCCATTATAGGGCGAGAGACGGGAATCAATTCATCTTGCGCAGGAGTAAGGCCGACAACAGGCTCGTCAGGTACTGAGAGGGTCGCCGACACTTCTGGGGCGGTTATTGTTGTAGCAGCCTCCACGGCAACTGAAGTAACAGCAAACCTGACCTCTTCGGGTTCCTCGGTCGAGGTTTGAATTGTACTGCCTTCTGGATCAACGTTGACCGCGACATCCTCCACCTGAGCTCCCTCAGCACTCTTTGCAAATCACCAAAACGTCAACCATGATAAGAAAAAGGAGGATATTCAATGCATTTATACCCCATTACCAGGCTGAGGATCTGAAGATGGCAAATTCCTAGGCAAATCTTGTAGGGTTTAGGCCTCCCCAACTTCGGTAGTTGCCCTTTCTTGAGGCATTTCGGTCGTAAGAGCCTCAACGCCCTCCTGCTGGGCCAGCTCTTGTATCATTTTCTCGATATGGGAGGAAGTTGCAGCCTCACTGTCGACGGCCAGCCCTATACCACAAATTTAAGAAGAAACGTCAAAACTTTTCCCTAGCTAAAGGAGAAGCCGGGTCAACAAGGCAACGAGAGTACCTTCAGCAGGAACGATTGTTGCTATTGGCGAAACCGTCACAGGGCCACACCGTTGTATCTCTTCCTCCGAAATATGTGAGAATTTACTCGGATCTAGAAGGGTGGGTTCATCACCAAAATCGACCTCATCGCCAGAATAATATCATGCTCTTCAGACGATGCAGACGATAGTTCAACACAGGAAGTCTCAGCAATCGAGACCTTGCCACCAAGTACCCCAGTAGTAAGGCTGGGGTCGACCATCCGCAAGCTGGGCATCAATACAGTAGGAGACCCAGGCTGTTGCTCCTCACCCCTCCTCTCTTGAACTGAAGAAGACCCTGGCTGAGTTGAGACCCCCGGAATCTCAATATCATCCTTTCCTACCAGGTCAACCTCGAGTTGCTCAGCCTCATCAGTGGTAGTGGGTTCATCTACAAGCTTCCCTTCTTCTAAGACCACGGGGCCCCTGCTGCGTAGTCCATGAGGACGGCGAAGGGGGATTTCTTCTTCCTCCTCCTCTTCCTCCCTCTGTTCCTCAACACCAGAAGGGACAGCTTCGGGCATTGAAGATACAGCTCCCGAGTCTCCCCTAGTCTTCTTTGGAGCAGGCTCACTTTGGGAAGTAGAGCCCTGGGGACACTTGGGCATAGCCCGTCGACGCTTTCTAGCAGGCTGATCCTTAGGTGCTGCTGCTCTCGGTTCCACCCCGGTTTCCCCTCTAGCCTCTTTCTTGGCTGCCTGGTATTCCTCTATGCCTCGCATACGTCTATTGGATGCCAATTTATTCTCATAAGACGCATTGATGCTCTTGATACATGAATGATGTATTGAGTAGTCAGGCATCTTGCTAGCCTGAAAATACCAAGTGCAGAAACTGAGGCTTGTGTAGCAGTTGGGCGTCTGGTGAGGCAAGCGGAAAATAGCGTTTGTCCCTCCAGCCACACTGTAGTACCAGGCCCGATCACCTTCAAATAAATTCCCACTGAAGGAGAGCTTGGCGTTGGGATTGCCGACATACAGTTGGTCATAACCAAATTGTCGGGCAAAACGGTTCGGCATATAGGGCTCAATTGTACATGAGTTCCCTTGCCGAAAGAGCAGATACTCAGGCCAAATATTAATTAGCCACCAGAAGACTCCTAATGGCAGTCTTGTGAAGTCGTCCGGTCCCACGAGGTCAGCAAATTTATCCCCGTAAGATGCACCAGTAATCTCGGGGAAGCAACGATCGAGCTAGTAGTTCGAAGCGTTCAATACATTTCCAAACGTAGAATATATAGTAGTGGGACCAGCTCGAGCTCTCCAGCCTCTATACAAAAGGGACAAATCCCTCGGATTTAGACACGGGCGTCATCAGGGAAGGGCACTGCATAACGTACCAAGCCATCAGGTACTTATATGGAAGCTCAATCCTGGGGTTGGGGATCTTCATTTTCGGCCTCCCCTTCGAGTCAACCTCTTATCGACCTTTGGAGTCGACGACGACCTCTACTTTACACAGGCTCTGAACCAGAGCCCGTAATCCACTTTGGATTCCGGCCACCATTGCCGGAAGGAGAGAGATGGACCTGCCATAGGCCAACAAGACTGCCGGGTACACCACTCAGCAACAATCGCTTCATGCGGTAGTGTCGGCGCTATGCAGCGCTTCAGCCACAACATGAGGAAGTCCGCCAGTAGCGCCCGGTCAGAAATGGGGACCCGGGCTTGATGATAAAAACTTTCAAAAACCGTGTCAGGTTTGAAAGTGTCTTCATTCGACTCTGTGGTATAAGAACTCACAGAGACATCAATCCTCTCCGCGATTTCCTCGCCGGTGCTAGGGGCCAGAATGGTCACTGAGTGATCTTTCTCAGCTATACCATTAAACAGGTAGCTCGCCCAAGACATCTGCTTAACTCCCCTAGTTCTCCAGGAGGCTATTTGACCGCAGATATGGAAGTGACATAACACTTCCCAGTAGGTCTCATATACTTGAGGGCACTCTTTCTTCAAGAGATGAAGCTCCTCAGAAGTTGGGACATATTTTTCATAAGGGGCTTCTCCCATAACCAGCCCCGAAACTTCATACAGTTCATGGAGGGCGAGCCCCATCTCTCCGATTGGGGTGAAGAATGTCCCCGTCAATGGGTTGTAGTGCTCCAGGATCCCGTAGAAATTATGGGAACTTTGCGGGATGCCATACTGCACAGCCCTGACCGCCTGATACAACCCTAACTGCTCCAGTAGAGCTCCGAGTTCAACGAGGACGAATCCCACCATCTTACCCCACCAGGACTTGTCGGAAGCATGGACCCACCCGAGCGGGCGGAAGTCAACGGGAAAATCGCCCCCTACCTTCATGAACCGGTTGATGAAGGTAGTGCTGAGCCGAGGGGTTTCCCCTCTTGGATACTCATGTCTGACCAATCCGGAAAATAAACCGAAAATCTCCTTCCCGTAACCGCCAGAGTGTACGTTTTTGGTGCCTAGTATGCCGAGAGAGACACCTGAGATAGGTCGAGCAAGATCCCATTCCATTGCACGATGAATGGACATGTGCTGGAGATAGGACAAGGGATACATCCTCTCCATATTGGGAAGGAAAATTTTCCTATTCCCTATCTGGCGAAGCCACTTGTAATCGCCATCATGCAAGGCACTGCTGTCCTCGTCAATGCCATCGCCAAAAAAGAAGACAGGTTTCTTTAACGGGATGCGCGAGTCCGCCTCAAACACTCCGTCGGTGATAATTTCCTGGAGGTCTTCATGTTGGCCTTATAGATTTTCTCCTGTCGCTCCTTCGACTTATCAGTGGTCATGGGAGCAGTCTTCTGCAGCACAAAGGTCAGGTTGTGGTCAGCACCACCTACGTGCCTAAAGTGACACTTTTGGAGAGAGGGTTGGAGGAATATCGCACTGCAAAAGAGAATAACACTTGATCAGGAATCTGAAAGAAAATGATTAAGTGTTTGCAACTCAAACGCAGAAATGAACCCAGACGCGGAGATCATCAAAATCTGCGTCCAGATCTAAAGATCGCGAGGCTAGCATGGAGCCCGCGTCTTAAACATTCCAGAACTTATGAAAATTTCTAAGTATCGGACTCAGACACAAGATTCATTAAAACCAACGTCTGATCTCACAAGACGCAAGAGTCGTAAGAAATCTGCGTCTGAATCCCTCACACTTAGAAATATTCTAAGTGTTGGATCCAAAACGCAAGGCTCAATGGGGCCCTGTGTTCAACAAACAGGTACGAACTTAAGCGGATAGAAGATGCAGAGGTTATTAAACCTGCGTCTTATCCATCGACTCAAGAACCGCACCTGAAGATCAAACACGGGCATGAGCCCGCGTTGGCGGTTCACATTCAAAAAGAATTTAAGAGTTAAAAGAACTCTGTAAACCCCTTTAATGGCGGAAATCAAGTCCGATGGTTTTTTATACCTGAAATAGGGGTTTCCTGCATGGAGGAACCGCCCATTTGGGTTTCAGGAACGACGGCCTTGGAAGGCGAGGCAACATGTTTAGCCTTTGGTGCCATTGTGATCGAAAATTCGATGTTAGAGATGAAAGAAATAAGGAGAACAAAAAAAGCTTCTTTCTTAAACCCTGACAGATGCAAACGAAGAAGAAGAAGAGTCTAATAATGACTCTTGAAAGACTGTTATCTTTTATAGGCACAGCAATTCGCGGAGATATGCGGCGCTTGGCTCGACGCCTAATCTTTGCCTGACACGTGGAAAACGCATTAAATGCAGCGCGAAGTTCGCGCGCCAAAAAGAAGATGTCCCCTCAATTCTACAGGACACGTGGCAATATATTCACAGCACGGATTCGCATTCAACAGCCGCGTCTTCGTCCCAAGAGACGCGTCCCTCCGACGGACGCACCTTCTCAATTAGGCCAAAGTTGCATTTGCTTCACAGAGTGAAAGTCGCGTCTTTATCCCAAAAGACGCGTCCTTCCAAAGATCGTATCTTTTCAACCCGGCCAAAGTCGCGTCTACCTCATGGAGTAACAGTCGCGTTGTCATCCCAAAAGATGCACCCCTATGGAAGGCGCGTCTTTAAAGCAGTATCACCCCTGTGTCCACAGAACTGGCATGTAGTCCTTACTTCTGCAATTCAGTTCAAAAGTACACTGGCACAAGCAGACGACTGCCTACCCCTGGTTTAAAGTACACCAACAACAAACTCAAAGCATCGGGGAGGTTTAGACTGTGTATCTAGACACTCAACACGATCAGTTTTGGCAGCTTCAAAGAGTTCCACAGTACACTCACGAAGGCCATACTCCAAACAAGATCAAGCCCGGAGCATTGTCAGTCCAATCATGAGAAGGGTGAATTCAGCTAGAGTCTAAAGTATTTTGAAATCCGTCTCAGCCAACTGCGGAATATCGAAAACTTTGGAGGAGGTTCTGTAGGCTATCTAAAAATCATTGAAGACAAGTCCTCAAAAGCAGAGTCCCAAACTCCAGACGCAGGGCTAATCATAGCCATCAAAGCAGCGCCAAGACGCGAGGATCAAAATCTGCGTCTCAGCAGCACTGCAGCACCAAGGCGCGAGGATCGAAACCCGCGTCTCAGCAGCACTGCAGCACCAAGGCGCGAGGGTCGAAACTTGCGTCTCAGCAGCACTGCAGCACCAAGGCGTGAGGGGCGAAACCCGTGTCTCAGTTATAACTGCCCTTGTTATGGGGTCAATTACTGCTCACATAACGGGGAAGTTAACCCCATTGTGGAGTGTTTTTAGAGGGCACGTTCACCCCTGAAACCTCTATAAATAGCCCCGTTGCTATGGAGAAGGGGTCGGTCAATTAGATCAGAGAATTCGGGGAGAAGAACTTGACTTAAGAGCTTCCACAGAGAAGGAAAGAGAGTTCAACTCTTCAAGTAACTTGCTGCGTATAAGTTAATCTTTGCATATAATCTCTTTGAGATTTCTGGTCGACAGAGCAGTGTTACTCCGTCCGCCAACCGAAGAGAAGATCCCCAAAAGTTCCTGACATTCACCCGGTCAACGGAAAACAAGACTCACTTTCCACCGCCACCTGAAGAACCCAGTATTAAACAAAGAGAGGATTCAAGTCTCAATATCCTCCCTTCCTTGTAATCGGAGTCTAAGTCCGTTGTAAACTTTCAATTGATTCAAGGAAATTTTACGCGAATTTTTCTCCCACCAAACACCCCAGAAGTGACATCGACGAAAAATCCATGTTCATTGGATGACTTTCTGGTGGTTGAGATGTTCATCAACGAAGGATTATGACCTACACCAGTTGGTCGGGTGGAATCAGAAGGCTTTGCTGCATTTCGAGCTCAAGAAACACCATTGTTCTTGGTCAACGATGGACTCCTTCGATGTTTACATCATGCATCATGAAGTAATCAGCATCCGATCGTCACAATAGTGCTCAGCCCTTCTTTGGCGCTCTTCTAAACATCTTGTATTTGGAGTGGTGAGAATGCTTTAGGGAGTGAGTGCAACCTTTTACTGAGAGAGAGGGACTTATTTGTACTCCTGTATTATAACACTCAATCTTATTGTATAAGAGAGCGTCTTGTATCACTTTCATGTGTCTGAATATAAATAAAAGAGACACTTTTTCCTTGTCGTCTTCTATTGTCTTGAATTCCTTTTCTGCATTGAAAATCAGATGAATAGAAGTAAATGATCTTTGACTTGCTAAAAATATGATAATAATCCTAACGAGTCAATGTTTATAGAAAAATCCTGCTCCAGGAAATTCATCAATGCTGTCAGTGGTGTGATATTAACTTGACAGAAGTGGGATAACTCTTGTGGACCCGCCAATCTATAAATGAGAATGACAAGTGGAATTTGTACCCCCAGGGAGGATGAGTTTTCATTAGAGGTTTGGAATTAACTTGACTAAGACCCAGCTGGGATTTAGTAAAAAAAACTCTTAACGGTGTAATGTTAACCTAACAATATTTTTTAAGTGGACTTGTTACTCTGTTAATGTAGGCTGTCTAAAAATCATTAAAAGATAAGTCATCAAAAAGCAGAACTCCAGACGCAGGGCTAGTCTCAGCCCCCACTGCAGCACCAAGGCGCGAGGGTTGAAACCCGCGTCTCAGCCCCCACTGCAGCATCAAGGCGCGAGGGTCGAAACCCGCGTCTCGACGGCCTCACTGCAGCACCATGGCACGAGGGTCGAAACCCGCGTCTCAGCCCCCACTGCAGCACCAAGGCGCGAGGGTCGAAACCCGCGTCTCAGCCCCACTGCAGCACCAAGGCGCGAGGGTCAAAACCCACGTCTCAGTATTACTGCAGCACCAAGACGCGAGGGTTGAAACCCGTGTCTCAGTTATAACTGCCCTCGTTATGGGGCCAATCACTGCCCACATAATGAGGAAGTTAACCCCTCTTATGGAGCGTTTTTAGGGGGCACGTTCACCCCTAAAACCTCTATAAATAGCCCCGCTTGTTATTGAGAAGGGGTCGGTTAGTCAGTGGGTGAGTTGATCAGATAATTCTGAGAGAAGAGTTTAACTCGTGAGCTGCCACAAGAAAGGAAAGAGAGTTCAACTCTTCAAGCAACTTGCTGCGTACAAGCCAATCTTTGTATACAATCTCTTTGAGATTCCTGGTCGATCAAGAGCTGTGTCACTCCATCGACCATCCAAAGAGAAGAACCCCAAGAGTTCTTGACATTCACCTGGTCAACGAAAAACAAGATTCACTTTCCATCGCCACCTGAAGAACCCAGCATTAAACAAAGGGGAGATTCAAGTCTCAACATCTTCCCTCTCTTGTAACTGGAGTGTAAATCTGTTGTAATCTTTCAATTGATTCAAGGAAACTTTACAAGGAACCCTATATTTCTCCCATCAAACAAGAGATGGCGACTCCGCTGGGGACTACTTTCTCCACTGACGAGCAAGTGGTGGCGCAAGATAACATCACCTACATGGGGAAAACGGTCGAATCACTCGTCGTGGAATTCGACCAAGCAAAGTATGAAGAGTTCCTTTCTTCCGGCTCCAAGAGCCCCAAGGCCCGTGCCTACCGCAGGGTCTCTACGGGGATTCGCCCTGAAGTCCGCTCTGAGATTCTCTCAGACGCAGCTGCTGTGAAGGATGTCATTGCTAATCGCGTCATGCGTAACACTGCGTCAATATCTCTCAGGAGACTCGCGTGGTCAACCTTCCTGATGTCCAGCCAGTTCATTCTCTTCCTCAGTACCAGGTCGTCGGGGGTTCCCTTCAACCTCCACGACGTAACTGGAACGCTGAACGATGACAGAGACGGCGTGCGCAGCAACTATAAGTTGGAACAACTGACTGTCTAACAGAGATAGGACGCGAGGTCCAGACCAGCGTCTCCTCTGTACCACATCCGACACGTGAAGTCCGCGTATGGCAGCCCAAACGTCAGGTTTACCAGTCTGGCTCTTCTGAAGCCCCACTCCCCAAACGCCAATATGAAGCTCGCGCACCTTGTCAAGCACAAAAGGCACGCGCCTCTAGGCACGAGACCCAGCAGCCCTGCAGCTCTCAAGCGTCTCTGTTCAGACGCAATAATCAGCAACGCGAAAGCTGCGTCTCTTATCAGCAGAGACGCCAAACTCGCGTTTCGAAGCCACAACGCAAGAAACACGTCCCAGAACCTTGCAACTCAGCGGCGCGAAGCAAAGATGCCTCCCGCCCTCAGCATAGCGAGGCCAATCTCTTTGATCCCCCTCCCATGGATCTAAGGGATTATCTGACAAGGAAGAGAAGTGCTAATCGAATCACTTCGTCATGTTACTGCCAAAGGCTTATCACAATGCTCTCTGAATGCCGTTGCAGTTCAGGTGCAAACCAGCAGTCTCTAGTTAGACAGCTGACCCTGATTCCCCGATCAGCTAAAAGGAATCGTTCCCACAGGAGGAGGATTTTCTCTGATGCTGAATATCCTGAGCTCACTGCAAACATGACGAGCAGGAGTAGGGGAAAGCAACCTGCAGTCAGCTCCGATGAGTCTGACACCGAACCGGAAGGAGTGTACCGACACACTCGCACCCGGACTGGGGCAATCCCCCAGATTAACTACAATGCCCTGGCCCAGGGCATTGAGGTAAATGACTCGCATTCTGCTATTGCAGAGTCACAAGCTTCAAACTCTTCTATAGAGAAGGAGGCCTTCATATATATGACAAGCACTCCTGAGGAGACAGCTAGGCGCTTGGAGCAGCAAGCCCAGGTCCAGAAGGAACAATTCGAGATGATTCATGCCCAGCAAGAATCTATCGATTCTCTCAAGCAGATGCTGGCACAGTTGCTTGAAGACAAGAGGAAATCATCCGACAAAACCTCCTCTAAAAAGTCTAAAGGCAAACGAAAAGAGGGAGAAAGCTCGTCTTCTGTACATATAGAGGAGAAAGAGCAGCCTACTTCTGGTTCGTCTAAATCCTCGTCACAAGGAAAGGACGACCGAGACCAGGGAAGGGTTCATTCTAAAAGAATGAATCAATTGGAGCAACGTCTTGAGGCCCTTACTAACCGAAAAGGCCTGCAAGAAGCGGGAGTGGTCCGGCCATATCCGACCGAGTGGGACCTTATTCCATACCCTCCCAAGTTCAAGGCTCCGACCCTCCAAGCGTTTGATGGGAAAGGTTCACCAAACCAACATATCTACTACTTTAAGTCTCAAACAGGGAACGTGGTAGATAACGATGCCATCCTGGCACGTTTGTTCATCGTCACCCTAAAAGGGCTTGCCTTTGAATGGTTCATGAAGCTCCCGGAAGGCTCCATTAAGAACTGGGGTGATTTGGAGAAGCTCTTCCTAACGCACTTCTTTGAAGATGACTCAGAGGTCACCATGCCTACTCTTTTGGCCACCAAGCAACGAAAGGGAGAGTCCGTCAAGTCATTCGTAGAAAGATTTCGGAATGTAGCACTCCGATGTCCAAGCGGTATGACCCAGGTCACCCTGGTGGAAACATGCCGCCACAATCTACAAACTTTGCTCCTCGCCCAAATAGGAGTTGCCGAAAGTCGCACCTGAAAATAATTAATCCAACAGGTGAACAGGCTGAAGAAATTGTTGCCCGAGTTAGGCAGAAGAAAACAAACCCAGACCTGAGAGGTCAACAAGGCGTGCGCCCGACACATCCCTCCAAGCGAAAAGGAAGGATAACTTGGCGACAGAGACCAAGTCTCCCGTCAAATCACAACCGGTTAAGGGAAGTGGCTCTTCAAGCCAACCACGCGCCAGCAAGCAGTACTCCTTCAAGGACGAACATGTTGACTCGTTGTTCAAGCTATTGAACAAGAGTAACAAACTGAAACTTTCCGAAGCTAGGCGCCCTGAAGAAGTCGGTAAAACTGATAGTCCCAACTACTGCTTGTATCATAGGATGCTGGGCACCCCACTAAGAGCTGTTATGTCTTCAAGGACATCCTTCAGGCTCTGATTGATGCAGAGGTATTAAAACTCCGTCCAGAGCAGAAGAAGGTGGCAGCCAATATGACGTCATTTCTCCAGTTTGGAAGACAACCTCCAACACCCTCTAGAGTAGTCCCCGTCCCAAGAGGAGAGCTGAGAATGGTCAACATAGACCCTCACCAGCAGCAAGAGAAGGGCCTTGTACCTGTTCCCACACCTCGGGGAGAAGTCATGTGGGTTCATCCCGACCTTGTGGACGGCCAGCAATGGACCACTGTGACCTGCAGAAAGTCCAAAGGCAAAGCTAAAGCTTCGTCCTATAATGTGGTATGTGCCTCTTCCTGGGAAGCGGAGACTGATGTTCCCTCGTTGACTGATTCAGAAGAAGAGACGATAGCTCTGGCCACAGAACCCAACCAACTTGTGGCGGAAATCCGTTCGGGTCAGTCATATTTGAAAAATATGACGAAATAGCGGCAACTCCTCCAAAACCCGCTATGGAGCAAGCCAAGCCCCTCCACAAAACCACCCATGGAGAGATAGAAAGAGCTTCGATTTTCTAAAGTTCTCTCAAAAGACATCGCGGAAGGATCCACAGCACCTTATCGCTTTGATGTCCTGACTTAACTGGCCAATATCCCTGCCCGAAACACTCTTTATGAGCTCCTCAGGTTATCGAAGTCAACCAGAGAAGCTTTGCAAGAGGCCCTAGCTAATGCTGAGGTGTTCATGACCCAGGTGCCAATTCGGTCACAGGAGGAAGATGTAGAAGATTGCCTCCATGCCTCCTAAAATGCTCCTTGCATCACCTTCACAGCAGATGATAAGCAGGTCAAAGGGAAACACGATCGGCCCCTGTACTTCACAGGGTATATTGGTTCATCTGAGGTAAGTCGCATTCAGGTGGATCCTGGGTCCGCATTGAGCATTATGCCTCGCCGGGTCATGCAACATCTAGGGATTTCTACTCACCGTTTGAACGCTACCCAGACTACCATTTATGGGTTCAATGCCAATGGTACCCGCCCAATGGGAAAGATCAAGCTCAAATGCCAGATCGCGGACCTAAAGTCGGAAATGACATGCTACGTAATCGATGCCGACACCTCCTACAATATGCTGCTGCGACAACCATGGATTCATCGTAATTTTATCGTTCCCTCCACTCTCCATCAAGTCATGAAATACGTCGATGGAAGTGGAAAGGTGCGAACGTTGATTGCCGAAAGGCATCCGTTCAAGGGAGTCGAGAATTATTTCACAGATTCCCTCCTATATCAGGACTCTGTGGAAACAGACGAAATCCCACAACTAGAGGAACCAGACTCTGGTAATGAAGCCGACACCGAGCCAGAAAAAGAAGAGTGCAGGTGGGAACTAGATCCACTTGTAACGAGCATTAATAAGCTCGATATTGATGACACCGCCGATGATGTAGGCGGATGGTATATTAATGAAGAATTAAATTTGGCTTATTTCTCTGCGTTCGCTTCTGATTCAGTGCCGTCAAATACTAGTACCGAAGTGGATGATGACCTCTGGTTGGCAATGGATGCTTTGACATCATTGCATGTACCAGTGAAATCGTCCTTCGAAACCTGCCGAGATGCTGGTAATGCGCAAGAATCCATATTCATGGTTCCAGCAAGACGAAAAGGCCAAAAACTAATTCTTTTCGGACGAATTAAATCCGAACCGATGTCCCGTGAAGAATCAGAAAGCGAGAAGGAACCCCCTCAGTTCGATCATTATGAGCCAAATGCACTCAGAATGATGGAAAGCATGGGGTATGATCTGACAAACGGCCCAGGGTTGAATTTTGGCAAAGGAAGGAGAACACTACTCCGATCTTTTGTGCCAAAAGGGAAATCCCCTAATTATTATCATCAGACTCGCAGGGGGTTGGGCTATGTGTCAACTCCGATCCCATCAGCCTCTGGCTCTGGAGAGTCATTATGCCATGATTACTCTTCAGGCACGGCATCGTGGGAGTCAGATGTTAGTGTCGGCAACATCTTCAGAGAACTTTCAGTAAATATGATTTCAACAAGCCACCTGGAAGACAGGGATGAAGAAATGACCCAATCTGATATAGATCCTTGGATCAAACACTTAAATGCTCTTTTGGATACTCGCTTTGAACAGCGCGAGCCACCGACAGAAGATAAGGTTGTTCAGATTAACCTAGGAGATGAGGCTAATCCTAAGCCCATCTTTATAAGCGAAAGCCTGTCGCCCTCTGAGAAAAAGGATTTAATATCTCTTGTACAAGAATATATAGACGTCTTCGCCTGGAATTATGAGGACATACCTGGACTTGATCCTCGAGTGGCTATGCATCGTCTCAACATTAATACGGACGTAAAGCCTGTCAAACAACAACAGCGACGGTTCCGTCCAGAAGTAATGGAAGCAATTCAATCAGAAGTCAGAAAGCTTATAGACTCTGGCTTCATTAGGGAAGAACAACATCCTGATTGGGTAGCCAACATCGTCCCCGTTGCTAAAAAGAACGGAAAGATCCGGATCTGCATTGATTTTCGTGATCTAGACGAGGCCTGTCCCAAGGACGAATTCCCACTTCCAATCACAGATATCATGATTGACAATACGTGTGGATTCGAGCGAATGTCCTTCATGGATGGATTTTTAGGATATAATCAAATCAAAATGTATCCTGACGACGAAAAACATACCTCTTTCAGCACACCACTGGGGGTATACTGCTACACTGTCATGCCCTTCGGACTAAAGAACGCAGGGGCGACATATCAAAGGGCTATGAATGTCATTTTCCATGAACACATGCGCAAAACGGTGGAATTCTATGTTGACGACATCGCAGTAAAAAGCCGCGCTAAAGG
The DNA here is from genome assembly GCA_038442645.1 of Agave tequilana. Lineage (NCBI taxonomy): Eukaryota > Viridiplantae > Streptophyta > Magnoliopsida > Asparagales > Asparagaceae > Agave > Agave tequilana. Next base: position 35,334 of record JAVJIF010018724.1, on the reverse strand, counting down.
TGATCATATAACTAATTTAAAGGTTGTCTTTGACATCATGCGAGCCCATCAATTGAAGATGAACCCCACCAAATCCTTCCTGGGGGTAGCCAGTGGCAAATTCCTAGGATTCGTCGTAACCTCCACGGGGATTCATTTGGATCCAGAAAAGGTTCACGCTATCCAGGAAATGCAACCTCCAAGGAACCTCAAAGAGCTCAGGGGATTGCAAGGACGATTGGCGTACATCCGAAGGTTCATCTCAAATCTCTCCGAAAGATGCCAACCCTTTACCAAATTAATGAAGAAGGGCATTTCGTTCATTTGGGACAACGCTTGCCAGCAAACATTTGTGGAAATCAAACAGTACCTCACACAACCACCAGTCCTTGCAGCTCCGGTGTCCGGAAAACCTTTCCTGATATACGTCCGGGCAATGGATCATTCTTTAAGAGCCTTACTAGCCCAGAATGACGATCAAGGATGAGAGCAAGAGATCTACTATTTGAGTAGAACAATGATCGGGGCCGAACATCGGTACAACCCGATCGAGAAGGAATGTTTGGCATTGGTGTTCGCTGTTCAGAAAATGCGACACTATTTGGTAGGCCAAACTATAAATGTCATATGAAAAGTCAACCCTTGAGGTTACTCATGACAAAGCCGTCATCGTTAAACGGCCGGCTGGTAAAATGGGCCATATTGCTATCCCAATGTGAAATGCACTTTTTACTACAAAAAGCTGTGAAGGGACAAGCGGTGGCGGATTTCTTGGCTGAGCATCCAGATCCGAGGCAGCCAAACTTTACGAGGATCTCCCAGATGAGGTCGTTGAAGTCTGCTTGACCCAGACATCTTTCAAAAGGCAAGTGTGGCAACTTTTCTTTGACGGTGCATCGAGAACAAGCCCAAAAGGACATATAGTAGCGGGAGTAGGGGTAGTACTCGATCCCCACAGAATTATGTGATTCCTCGAGCTGTCTCATTAATCGAGCCTTATTCCAACAATGTAGTGGAGTATAATGCCCTCTTGATTGGGATGCAACTCGCCGATGAGATTGGCGTTAAAAATCTCGAGGCATATGGTGACTCTAAACTTATCGTCAACCAACTTCGCGGGGAGTACGAAGTCAGATATGAAGATTTAGTACCCTATTACAACGCAACTGTCCACATGGTCGAGAGGTTCATAAACTTTTACATCGACCATGTACCACGCAAGCAAAATGCGAATGCAGATGCACTGGCGTCCCTCGCTGCCTCCTTAGCTCTTCCGGCTGGAGTGGTAGAGAAAATATTTGTCCACAGCCTCGACCTGTATTGCCCAAGAATTGCTCTTGAGGATCACCAGAAGCCAACAAGAGATCGTCAAGTCAAAGAAGTTCTCGAGTTGTCAACCGGTCTGGAGCCTAGAGACTGGCGATTCCCTTACATTGATTATGTCTTGTACGGTATCCTGCCTGAGGACACCAAAGAAGCGACCGCCATTAGAAGGAAAGCTCCCAAATTCTACTATAATGCGATCACACGAATATTGTATCGTCGATCACATGATGAGATCTTGCTTCGCTGCCTATCGCAAAAAGAGGCACAGGAGGTATTGAAAGAAGCCCATGACGGTATGTGTGGAGCTCACCAACCTAGCCCAAAACTTGGGTATCAACTCCAAAGGTTGGGATATTATTGGCCTAAGATGATCCCTGACGCCATCACTTACGCCGAAAGATGTCACGCCTGCCAAACACATGGTGATTTCATCCATCAAGCCCCAGGGTACCTTCACTCTACGACTTCTACTTGGCCATTTGAGATGTGGGGCATGGATGTAGTTGGCCCTATCAGCCCACCATCATCAAAAGGACATCGGTTTATTTTAGCCATAACCGACTACTTCTCCAAATAGGCTGAGGCCATTCCTTTGAAGGAGGTAAAGTCATCTGATGTGATCAAGTTCGTCAAACATCATGTCATTTACCGTTTTGGTGTACCTCGGCGAATCGTCCATGACAATGGACCCTAGTTTATCAGTCAGGCTTTTCAGAGGTTCTGCGCTAAGTACAGAATCCAGAGTGTGTCCTCAACGGCATACTACCCGCCGCTAATGGTCTCGCAGAAGCTTTCAACAAGACCATTGGCAAGCTTCTCAAGAAATTCATCTCAAAAAGTCAGCATGACTGGGACGACAAGTTAGGTGAATGCTTATGGGCCTATCGCACAACTGTTCGAACCCCAACTAAAGCTACGCCATTTTCTTTGGTATATGGGTGTGAAGCCGCGCTTCCACTAGAAATCCAAATCCCATCTCTACGCGTCGCCTTGACAGCGGAGATGACAAAGGAGGAGAAGCATCGACAGCGACTCCAAGTATTGGAGGCCTTAGATGATAAACGTCTGCAGGCCCAACAGCAAATCGAGCTCTACCAAGCCTGGATTACCAGAGCCTTCAACAAGAAAGTTAAAGTGCGAACTTTCAAGAAAGGTGACCTTGTCTTAGCCGTCGAAGACCTATGGTGATGACGCATAAGACAAAAGGAAAATTCCAACCCAAATTGGAAGGGCCATTTGTAGTAGAGTCAGTCTACTCAAATGGATCATATCGCCTCATAACTTCAAATGGCGATACACTCATGATGCCGATCAATGGCAGGTTCCTGAAGAAGTACTATCCTTAATAGTACTCTCCCGCCGATCAAGTTAAAATTACACCTCTGATCAAAGCTCTAGATCCAAGAAAAGTTTCTTTCCTTCATTAGGTCACACCACGATAGATCGGTGACAAACTAATCGGGCACTGACTGTACCATGATGCATGATGTAAATATTGATAAAGAAACGAAAGGCGAAACTGGGGTTCTAATATTCTTGTTTTCATTAACGTCCGAAGCCTTCGACGACTAAGGACAGAGGAAAATGTTGGCTTCTAAGCCCAACATAAGTCTTCGACAACTCACCATGCTGAGGGGAATAGCATGGCTAGCCCAACTCAAACGGTAGTTGGTAAAGGCACCTCAAATCCGTTGATAGCTGAGGGTTTGCTAAAAATCCTAAGTGGGCTAGTTCCACTCTTTCCTCCAAAATCCCTTACCAATTCTCATACACAGAATGGTAGGTCTATAAAATACAATCATTGCTACGTTAACACTATACCACTGGTAATGAAAATTTTCAATACTCCCCATCGAGTACAAACCTTACTTTGTCAACCCTATATGGAGTAACAAGCCTTCAAATTTGTCAGGTTAAAACTATACCTCTGGCACTTCAAACTTCACTTGTCATTCTCATCAGTAGAATGGCAAGTCCTCAAATTGCTCTTATCATGAGTCAATTGCTGTCAAGTTAATACCACACCTCTGACAAATTACTGTTAAGTTTAATATTACACTTCTGCAGTAATCAAGTTGATGCCAAGTTTAATATTCTACCTCTGACAGTCATTTTCCATCAGACCTCCATATCGAAGCTGAAATGAACGATGCTAAGTTTAACACCACACCTCTAGCGTCCAAGTCATTGCTAAGTTTAACAATACACTTAAGGCCATGACTTTCCCTCGAACTTCCTTGTTAAAGTCGAGATGACCAATGCCAAGTTTAAAATTATACCTCTAGCATTGCCCTCGCTGCCAAGTTAAACATTACACCTATGACAGTGATACTTTCAGTTTTCCCAAATGAAGCTGGAACACTCTTGAGTTAAGTTAATATCACACCTCTGATTCATACCCTTGTCAAGTTAACATCACACTTCTGACAAGATTATATTCAACCCGTTAAGTTAATATCACACCTCTAACGGTGAAGATTTTCCTAGATTCCCCGCGAATCTAGTCTCACTTGGTATTCTCATCAACAGAGTAACAAGTCCACTTAAAGAGAAAATAATGTTAGGTTAACATTACACCGTTATCAGTGTTTTCATTAAATCCCTAGTTGGTCTTAATCAAGTTAACTCCAAACCTCTGATGAAAACTCATCCTCCCTGGGGGTACAAATTTCACCTGTCACTCTCCTTTATAGATTGGCAGTTCCACAAAATTTTGTCAAGTTAATATCACACCTCTGACAGCATTGTTGAATTTCCTGAAACAGGACTTTTCTACGAACTTTGACTCGTTAAGATTATTATCATATTTTTAGCAAGTCAAAGATCCTTTACTTCTATTCGTCCGAATTGCAATACAGAAAAAGGAGTTCAAGACAATAGAAGGAAACAAAAAAAAAGTGTCGCTTTTATTTATATCCAACATATGAAAGTGATACAAAACGCTCTCTTATATAATAAGATTGAGTGTTACAATAAAGGAGTAAAAAGAAGTCCCTCTCTCTTAGTAAGAGGTTGCACGCACTCCTTGAAGCATGCTCACCACTCCAAGTACAAGGTGCTTGGGAGGGCGCCAAAGAAGGGTGAGCACTGTGGTGATGACCGGAAGCTGATTACATCATCATGCATGACCTAAACATCGAAGGAATCCATCGTTGACCAAGAACAATGGTGTTTCTTGAGGTCGAAATGCAGCAGAACCTTCTGACCAACTGGTGCAGGCCATGATCCTTCGTTGATGAACATCTCTACCACCAGAAAGTCATCTAATGAATATGGACTTTTCGTCGATGTCACTTCTGGGGTAAGATTGGTGAAGGGAGGATTCGAGACCTTACAGGTGACGTCCTGCAAGAGGACCATACCCACCACCATATCCACCGCCATACCCATTGTGACCATGGCGGACACAGAAGTATGACTGGTACATCGTGTCCAATGAGGTCTCGGCGGATGTCAAATCCTCGTCTCCCGCAGACAGGGGCCATGACTTCTTCTCCAATGGTCGACCATCGAACAGGTTTGCTGGCCGAAATATTCTCCCAGGGGCCCAGCGAATATGCGAAAGGATGATTGAGCCTACCTACGGGAAGTAAAAACAGTTAGAAGTTCAGAATACTGAAACAGAAGGACTGAAGAACAGACGCGGCTATGATTGTAGTCTTCAGACGCGGGAATGACCTACGCAGAAAGTCAAAACTCTGTTACGACAGAAACAGACGCGATCAAAGTGGTGGACTTCGCGTACACACAGACTTGAACGCGGTCTAATTTTTAAGACCTGCGTCTAAAGTATAAAGACGCGAAGAGAACCAGACGTGAAAATTGTCACATTCTTGTTTAAGAAGCAAGGGTTGCTACATTCAAGTCTGAAGCCTTCGGCCTTAGTTAAAATTCTTCTAAGTCAACAGCCTCAAACGCGGAGCCCTGTATGTAAATCTCGCGTCTCACGGTCCAGGTGCAAAGTTCATCACACCCTCGTCCAGGGGATTTTGAGTCAGAATTCAAACTCAATCAACTCGCACTTCGTCTGGAAGTCTGAAAGGCGCACCTTCCAAATAATGGGCGCACCAGTCAGACTTCGAGAGAAGGTCAAGAAGATGAATCTCTTCAAGGGATAGCAAATTGAAACTCAGTCAGGCCGAGTATTTCATGGCGGACAAGTAATTCCTACCCGCAGAATAACCCTTTAAAGGTTGAACTTTCTGCATCAAGGCGCGAAAATAAAAGGTACTCAAAGAGACACTTTTTGATCTTGAAATCACTTGACGGTGATAATCTTCTGGAGAGATTAAAGCAAAGCATGAAAGCTTTGGGTCGTCGTCGTCCATGGGGGCAAATCCCATTGAAGGAAGAAGATGAAGTCCATGGAGGAAGAAAATGAATTCCCTCAGAGCAACTGCTCTCGAGGTAAAACAGTCTAAGTAATGGACTGTTAAGGGGGCAATGCCTATTTATAGGCAACCCATAAAGCCTGTAATTAATGGCGCACTAATCAGAGCCATCGGCCTTAATTCCCGCACGAATGTCAAGGCCCAATGAAGGGCTGACGCGTGGATGTCGCTTCGGGAAGCAGCGAGGACGCGGGCCTCTAACCGGCAACGCCGACTTGGCATTTAAAGGCATTAATGTCTAAGCCCAATGAAGGGCTAACGCGTGGACTGCGGCTTCGGGAAACATCGGAGAACACGAGTCCCCAATCGTCAATGCCGATTTAACATTTAAAGATCTAACAAGATCTTTAAGACAAGACGCATGTAACGCCTGGGAAGTTGCACCAAACGCAGGCCCAAGAGCCGCGTCCAGAAACTTGCACCCTTTGTGAACTCGAAGGCGGCGTCCTTCTTATTCCTATTAACAGAGCCGCGACCGCGTCTCTCGGAGCGGTTCAGAGCCGCACCCCCTCAGCAAAAGGGACCCATTCCGAGGTTGCGCTTTGAAGTCACATAAAATTTGAAAGCTGCGTTCTGAAACTTGTGTCCACAACAGAGAAGGCTTATGTCATTCACAGGGATTCTGGAGCTGCGTCTACATTGCGAGACGACAATTGTGTTCCTATCATAAACTCAATATAATTTGAGTTTGCACCATGTCAAGGGTCCAGAGCCACGCCTTTACTGAGCCAATGTCGCGTCCTCATTAACTGGCTGAGATCTATGCGTCAGTTTTGAAGAACATAAGACTGCATCCTCGCTGCATCCTGAACTCTGCGTTTGGATAGAATTAAGGGCTGCGTCTAGGGAGCCGCGTCCTTCCATAATCAAAGCCGCGTCTTTCGCGCAAGCTTGAACGGTCGGAGTCGCGTTTCCCAGGACCGCGTCTCCACTATAAATCAGAGCCGCGTTTCGCCCAAGAACTCAGCTCAGCCTGAGTTTATTATTCATGGCCAGTCGAGGATTACAATCAAAGACTGCGGTTAGGAAATTGAATTCATCTACAGTGAAATAATGAAGATGGAGCAAAATTCTGAAGATTTTTATTATTAGATCCAAAAATGATAAAAGTAATACAAACGCTCTTGACAAATAGAGTGTTTTTTTTTACAAACAAAAAAAAGGGAGGAGGCTAATAATCTTGATTCGCCAAAGAACGGATTTGTTCTCGAAGACGATACATCTCGTGCTGACGCGCTTTCTCAAACACCATCAGAGCTTGGACCCGCAACTCCTCCTCGGACAAAAATTTCTTCGCAGCCAGCTGTGCTTGGAGAGACTCCAGTCTGGAGGATGAGTAGAAAGGTTCTCTTCAGCTTGTATCTTGGCAGTTTCCAGCTCCTCCAGCTTCTTCCTGACAGGGCAAGCTTCTGCTCATTGATCTTAATCAAGGCTTCTGCCTTGACTATGGTAGCTCGAGCTGTGGCAATAACCTGCTCTGAGCTCTGTATGACGATTTCAGACTCCTTTGAATCGCCAATCAGCCTTTGGTGGTCAGCCTGGAAACGCTGGAGATGGCGGGTCTCTTCAGATATTTGTTCCTCCATCTCCTTTCGCTCTTGTTCTTGAGCAGCAAGGAGCCTATTCAGAGTTGTCTGAGCCTCGTCTACTGAACCAGCATTTTTCAGGGACTTGAGCTCTTTCAGATTGCTTCCCAGCTGCTCTACCAGCATCAGGCATGCCCTAGCCTGCGAAGGACCCCCAGTATGACCAATGTTCCCGATCTGGTTTTCGAGAAGTATTCGGGCAAACTCGAAAGAGCTGCCCCCAGAAAGGATGAGGTCAATGCATGATCGCATGGAAGCAAAGAACTGCTGCACCATTTGACGTGCCAGCTCTTCCATGATATCATTGGCTGGGGAAAACTCTGCTGACGTACTCCTTGACCCCTTTCAATTACAGGGCGAGAGACGGGAATCAATTCATCTTGCGCAGGAGTACGGTCGACGACAGGCTCGTCAGGTGCTGAGAGGATCACAGGCACTTCCGGGGTATTTATTGTTATAGCAGCCTCCACGGGACTGAAGTAACAGCAAACCTGACCTCCTTGGGTTCCTCGGTCGAGGTTTGAATTGTACTGCCTTCTGGATCGACGTTTGTCGCAAGAACCTCTGCCTGAGCTCCCTCAGCGTTCTCTGCAAATCACCAAAACGTCAATCATAACAATAAAAGAAAGAAATTTTTAATGTATCAATATCCCCTTACCAGGCTGAGGACCTGAAGATGATGAATTCTTGGGCAGATCTTGTAGGGTTGAGGCCTCCCTAACTTTGATAGTTGCCCTCTCTTGAGGCATCTCGGTAGTAAGAGCCTCAAGGCCCTCCTGCTGGGCCAACTCTTATATCATTTCCTCAATATGAGAGGAAGTTGCAGCCTCACTGTTAGTGGCCAGCCCTAAACCACAAATTTAAGAAGAAACGTCAAAACCTTTCCCTAGCTAAAGGAGAAGCAGGTTCATCTGCAAGCTCCCCTTCTTCTAAGATCGCGGGGCCCTTGCTGCGTAGTCCATGAGGACGAAGAAGGGGGATTTCTTCTTCCTCCTCCTCTTCCTCCCTCTGTTCCTCAATACCAGAAGGGACGGCTTCGGACATTGAAGCTTCAGCCCCCGAGTCTCTCCTGGCCTTCTTCGGAGTTGGCTCACTTTTGGAAGTAGAGCCATGGGGACGTTTGGACACAGCTCGGCGACGCTTTTTAGTAGGCTGCTTCTTGGGTACTGCTGCTGCCAGTTCCACCCCCGTCTCCCTCTCCTGCCTCTTTCTCAGCTGCCTGGTATTCCTCCAGGCCTCGCATGCGCTTGTGGGACACCAATTTGTCCTTATAAGATGCTTTAATGCTCTTGATACCTGAGTGATTTATTGAGAAATCAGGCATCTGGCTAGCCTGGGAATACCAAGTGCAGAAACTGAGGCTCGTGTAGCAGTTTGGCGTCTTGTGAGGCAAGCTAAAAATAGCTTTTGTCCCTCCAGCCACACTGTAATATCAGACCCGAGCACCTTCAAATAAATTCTCACTGAAGGAGAGTTTGCCATTAGGGTTACCGACATACAATTGATCATAACCGAATTGTCGGGCAAAACAGTTCGGCATATAGGGCTCGATTGTACATGAGTTCCCTTGCCGAAAGAGCAGATACCCAGGCCAAATATTAATCTGCCACCAGAAGACTCCCGATGGCAGTCTTGTGAAGTCGTCAGGGCCCGTAAGGTCAGCAAATTTATCCCCGTAAGATGCACCAGTAATCTCGAGGAAGCCACGGTCAAGCTGGTAGTTCGAAATGTTCAGAATACATTTTCAGACAAAGAAATATAGTAGTTGGACCAGCTCGAGTTCTCCAGCCTCTGCACAAAGGGGACAAACCCCTCGGATTGAGACACCGGTGTCATCAGAGAAGGGCAGTGCATAACGTACCAAGCTATCAGGTACGTGTATGGAAGCTCGATCCTGGGGTTGGAGGTCTTCACTCTTGGCCTCCCCTCCGAATCAACCTCTGGTCTACCTCTGGAGTCGACAATCGCCTCCACTTTGCACAGGCTTTGAACTAGAGCCCGTAATCCACTTTGGATTCCAGCCACCATTACTGGAAGGAGGGCGATAGACCTGCCATAGGCCAACAAGACCATCGGGTATACCACATCGGCGACAATCACTTCATGCAGTGTCGGCACTACGCAGCGCTTCAGCCATAGCATGAGAAAGCCCGCCAATAGCGCCCAGTCAGAAATGGGGACCCGGGCTTGATGATGAAAACTTTTGAAAACCATATCAGGTTTGAAAGTGTCTTCATTCGACTCCGTGGTGTAAGAGCTCACAGAGGCATCATTCCTCTCAGCGATTTCTTCATCGGTACTAGGAGCCAGAATGGTCACTAAGTGATCTTTCTCAGTTATACCATTAAACAGGTAGCTTCCCCAAGACATCTGCTTGACACCCCTGGTCCTCCAGGAGGTTATTTGACCGCAGATATGGAAGTGACACAACACTTCCCAGTAGGTCTCGTATATCTGAGGGCACTCCTTCTTCAAGAGATGAAGCTCTTTAGAAGTTGAAACATATTCTTCATAAGGGGCGTCTCTTATAACCAGCCCCGAAACTTTATATAGCTCATGGAGGGCGAGCCCCATCTCTCTGGCCGGAGTGAAGAATGTCCCCGTCAAAGGGTTATAGTGCTCCAAGATGCCGTAAAAGTTATGGGAACTTTGCGGGATGCCATACTGCACAGCCCTGACCGCATGATACAGCCCCACCTGTTCCAGCAGAGCTCCGAGTTCGACGAGGACAAATCCCACCATCTTGCCCCACCAGGATCTGTCGGAAAAATGAACCCACCCGAGCGGGTGGAAGTCAATGGGAAAATCACCCCTTACCTTCATAAACTGATTGATGAAGGTAGTGCTGAGCCGAGGAGTTTTCCCTCTTGGATACTCAGGTCTGACCAATCCAGGAAATAAACCAAAAACCTCCTTTCCATGACCGCCAGAGTGTACTTTTTTGGTGCCTAGTATGCCGAGAGAGACACCGGAGGCAGATCGGGTAAGATCCCATTCCATTGCACGGTGAATAGACATGTACTGGAGATAGGATTAGGGATACATCTTCTCCATATTGGGAAGAAAGAATTTCCTATCCCCTATCTGGCGAAGCCACTTGTAATCGCCGTCATGCAAGGCATTACTATCCTCGTCAATGCCATCGCCAAAAAAGAAGACAGGTTTCTTTAACAAAGTGCGCGAATCTGTCTCAAACACTCCGTCGGTGATAATTTCCCAAAGGGTCCTCATGCTGACCTTAGAGATCTTCTCCTTTCGCTCCTTCGACTTATCAGTAGTCACGGGAGCAGTCTTCTGCACCACAAAGGTCTGATTGTGGTCAGCACCGCCTACATGTCCAAAGTGGCACTTTTTAGATAGAGGGTTGGAGGAATATCGCACTGCAAAAGAAAATAACATTTGATTAGAAATCTGAAAGAAAATGATTAAGTGTTTGTAACTCAAACGCAGAAATGAACCCAGACGCGGAGATCATCAAAATGTGCGTCCAGATCCAAAGATCGCGAGGCTAACATAGAGCCCGCGTTTAAAAATTCAGGACTTATGAAAATTTCTAAGTATCAGACTCAGACGCAAGATTCATTAAGACTGGCGTCTGATCTCACAAGACGCAAGAATCGTAAGAAATCTGCGCCTGAATCCCTCACACTTAGAAATATTCTAAGTATTGGATTCAAAACGCAAGGCTCAATGGGGCCCTGTGTTCAACAAACAGGTACGGACTCAAGCGGATAAAAGATGCAGAGGTCATCAAAACCTGCGTCTTGTCTATCGACTCAAGAACCACGCCAGAGGATCAAACACGGGCGTGAGCTCGCGTTGGTAGTTCACATTCAAAAGAGAGTTAAGAGATATAACTCTGTAAGCCCCTTTATTGGCGAAAACCAAATCCGATGGTTTTATTACCTGAAATAGGGGCCTCCTGCATGGAGGAACCACCCATTTGGGCCTCAGGAACTACGGCCTTTGAGGACGAAGCAGCATGTTTGGCTTTTGGTGCCATCGCAACCGTGAAATTGGTGTTTCAGATGGTGAAAACGGAAAAAAGCTTCGAGCTTTTCTTAACCCTAAAAGGCTCAGCGAAGAAGAAGAGTCTAATGATGACTCTTGAAAGACTGTTGTCTTTTATAGACACAGCGATTCGCAGAGATACGCGGCGCTTGGCTCGACGCCTAATCCCTGCCTAACGCGTGGTAAGCATATTAAATGCAGCGCGAAATTCGCTCGCCAAAAAGAAGATGTCCCCTCAAGTTTACTGGACACGTGGCAACGCGCCCACGACACGGATGCGTCTTTAACAGAAAAAAATCGCGTCCCTCCGAAGGTCGCGCCTCTTTAACCAAGCCAAAGCTGTGTTTACTTCACAGAGCGAAAGCTGCGTCTTCATTCCAAAAGACGCATCCCTACAGGAGGCGCATCTTTAAAGCAGCATGACCACTGCGTCTATAGGACTTGCATTCAGTCTTTACTTCTGCAATTCAGTTCAACAGTACACTGGCACAAGCAGATGACTGTTTACCCCTAGTTCAAAGTACACCAACAACAAACTTCAAGCACTGGGAGGTCTAGACTGTGTATCTTGACACTCGCCACGATCATTTCTGGCGGCTTCAAAGGGTTCCACAGTACACTCACGAAGACCATATTCCAGACAAGATCAAGCTCAGAGCATCTCAAATGATTGTCAATCCAATCATGAGAAGGGTGAATTCAGCTAGAGTCCAAAGTATTTCGAAATCCGTCCCAGCCAACCGCGGAATATCGAAAACTTTGGAGGGGGTTCTGTAGGCTGTCTAAAAATCATTAAAAGACAAGTCATCAAAAAGCAGAACTCCAGACGCAGGCTAGTCTCAGCCCCCACTGCAGCACCAAGGCGCGAGGGTCGAAAACCGCGTCTCAGCCCCCACTGCAGCACCAAGGCGTGAGGGTCAAAACCCGCGTCTCAGCCCCCACTGCAGCACCAAGGCGCGAGAGTCGAAACCCACGTCTCGACGGCCTGACTGCAGCACCAAGGCTCGAGGGTCGAAACCCGCGTCTCAGCCCCCACTGCAGCACCAAGGCGCGAGGGTTGAAACCCGCGTCTCAGCCCCACTGCAGCGCCAAGGCGCGATGGTCGAAACCCGCGTCTCAGCCCCACTGTAGCACCAAGGCGCGAGGGTCAAAACCCGCGTCTCAGTATTACTGCAGCACCAAGACGCGATGGTTGAAACCCGCGTCTCAGTTATAACTGCCCTCGTTATGGGGCCAATCACTGCCCACATAATGAGGAAGTTAACCCCTATTATGGAGCGTTTTTAGGGGGCACGTTCACCCCTAAAACCTCTATAAATAGCCCCGCTTGTTATTGAGAAGGGGTCGGTTAGTCAGTGGGTGAGTTGATCAGATAATTCTGAGAGAAGAGTTTGACTCGTGAGCTACCACAAGAAAGGAAAGAGAGTTCAACTCTTCAAGCAACTTGCTGCGTACAAGCCAATCTTTGCATACAATCTCTTTGAGATTCCTGGTCGATCAAGAGCTGTGTCACTTCATCGACCATCCAAAGAGAAGATCCCAAAGAGTTCTTGACGTTCACCCGGTCAACGGAAAACAAGATTCACTTTCCATCGCCACCTGAAGAACCCAGCATTAAACAAAGGGGAGATTCAAGTCTCAACATATTCCCTCTCGTGTAACTGGAGTGTAAATCCATTGTAATCTTTCAATTGATTCAAGGAAACTTTACAAGGAACCCTACATTTCTCCCGTCAAACAGTTGACGAGAATAACAAGTGAGACTAGACTCGCGGGGAATCTAGGAGGACTTTTTCTGTTAGAGGTGTGATATTAACTTAACGGTTTGAATATAGTCTTGTCAGAAGTGTAATGTTAACTTGACAAGGGTGTGATTCAGAGGTGTAATATTGACTTAACTCAAGAGTGTTCTAGCTTCATTTGGGAAAACTGAAAGTGTCACTGTCATAGGTGTAATGTTTAACTTGACAGTGAGGGTAATGCTAGAGGTGTAAATTTGAACTTGGCATTGGTCAACTCGACTTCGACAAGGAAGTCCGAGGGAAAGTCATGGCCATAGGTGTATTGTTGAACTTAGCAATGACCTGACGCTAGAGGTGAAATGTTAAACTTAGCATTGCTCATTTCAGCTTCGATATGAAAGTCTGAGAGAAAATGACTGTCAGAGGTTTAATATTAAACTTGGCAGCAACTTAATCACTGGTAGAAGTGTAATGTTAAACTTAACAGTAATTTGTCAGAGGTGTGGTATTAACTTGACAAAAATTAGCTCGTGATGGGAGCAATTTGGGGACCTGTCGTTCTACTGATGAGAATTGACAAGTAGAATTTGAAATGTCAAAGGTATAATGTTAACTTGACAGTGATTGATTTGCGATATAAGCAATTTTGAAGACTTATCATTCTATTGATGAGAATTGACAAGTGAAGTTTAAAGTGTCAGAGGTGTAGTGTTAACTTGACAAATTTGAAGGCTTGCTACTCCATATAGAGTTGAGACAAGTAAGGTTTGTACTTACTAGAGAGTACTGAGATTTTTCATTGCTAGAGGTATAATGTTAACGTAGTAATGACTGTATTTCGTGGACCTACTATTCTATATATGAGAATTGGTAAGGGATTTTGGAGGAGAGAGTGAGACCAAGTCCACATAGAATTTTTAGCAAACCCTCAGCTATCAACAGATTTGGTGTGCCTTTACCAACTACTGTTTGAGTGGGGCTAGCCATGTTATTCCCCTCAGCATGATGAGTTATCGAAAACTTATGTTGGGCTTAGAAGCCAACATTTTCCTCTGTCCTTAGCCGCCGGAGGCGTCAGACATTAATGAAGAGAGCAATACTAAAACTCAAGTTTCGCCTTTTGTTTCTTTCTCAATATTTACATCATACACATGGTGCGGTCAGGGCCCGATTAGCTTGTCACTAATCTATCGTGATGTGACCTAGTAAAGGAAAGAAACTTTTCTTGGATCTGGGGCTTTGATCAGAGGTGTAATATTAACTTGATCAGAGGAAAAGTACTATTAAGGATAGTATTTCTTCAAGAATCTGCCGTTGATTGGCATCATGAGTGTATCACCATTTGAAGTTATGAGGCGATATGCTCCATTTGAGTAGAGTGACTCTACTATAAATGGTCCTTCCCATTTAAGCTGAAATTTTCTTTTTGTCTTATGTGTCATTACCATAGGTCTTCTGACGGCTAAGACAAGATCATCTTTCTTAAAAGTTCGCGCCTTAACTTTCTTGTTGAAGGCTCTGGTAATCTGGGCTTGGTAGAGCTCGATTTGTTGTTGGGCCAGTAGACGTTTATCATCTAAGACTTCCAGTTCTTGGAGCCGTAGTCGATGTTTCTCCTCCTTTGTTTTGCATATACATTGTCACATTTCCATACTTTTTAGCTAATAAATCCTATTAACAAGTCTTCTTCTTCTTTGTTTAATGTAGGCCCAATTGCTAAAAGAAAGGAATGAGAAACAAGCCCAAAAGCCCATCAAATTTCGATTTAATTCAGAATAAATTTGAAATCAAGGAATCAGAGCAAATCTTGGCATATCAGAGAGGTTGAAAACCGGTTGAAAAGAATCCTCCATGAATCAAGCGGTTGAAGCCAACAATCAAAGGCTGTTTCGTCAAACCCTAAAGCTGAAACAAGAAAACCAAAAGAAGATAGGGGCAAATCACCAAACCAGAGAGACCCACCAATTGGGTGTGGCCACATGGCCACACTAGGGCCGCGGAAACGCAGCTATGTGGTGTCAGTTGGGGGAGTGTTTGCTCCCCTGATCTTCCGGTATCCCCCCATTTGGTTTTTCGCTATAAATACCAGTTTCAACAGAGCAAAAAGGAGCGAAGACTAGGATTAGAATTTTTACTTATTTTCTAAGGATTTAGGCTCTTTGTTAGATAGTACAAAAGTTATATTTTTATTTTTCAATTGTAGTCCAGTACCAATACTTGTGAGAGAGAGGAATTGAGTGCTTGTACTTGAAGATTGAAGTGACATCAATACAAGAATCGAGCCACATTTTCTTCCACTTGTATTACGGTATGTCATGCATTATTTACTTGCTTTCTTCTTTGTTTTCCATGAGTAGGTAGATCGATTTTCTGGGCTCACTATTGTACCTCTCTTCAATTCTTCTTCTCTTCTGATATGAAAAAGACCTAATGAATCATTTGCATGCCTTACTTAAAGCCTTTCTTCTTGAAAGTGTTCTTGAAGGCACATGAGGATGGGTTTGGATTTTTAAACTCGTACTTCTTTTAAGAACATTTCTTGAACTGTTTTTATTTTATACTTGTTTCTTCGCGCTTGATGATTTAACATCCTATTCAAAACAATTTCTTAAAGAAAAGAGTGAACTCTTCCAACCATCATATGTGCTTTACTTCAAACTTTCTAAAGTCAATTTTAAGTTTTGCCTATGATCAAGTTGAGGCATTTAGGATTTCAATAGAAGAATGAACAGTTGAGTAGTGAGATAGTGAGCCCAGATCTTCTCCTCTTATATTTAAAACAAACCAAACAATTTTCAAAGTTTATTTTCACCTTCTCCAAAGTCTTCTCTAAAGTTGCAATTTCTCTTTTAATCATCTCCTTCTTTCCATTCTCTTTTCCATTAAAAAAACAAGCACAATTCTTTGTCATTAAACGGAACACCGAAAAGCTTTCATCGCATTCCTCCTCGTGGACACGACCCGTTAGCCACAGCTACACGGTAAATCTCTTAACTCTTTGGTTGTTCTTTCATTTTAGCAATCAAATTTTGGCGCCGTTGCTGGGGAGGGAACGGTGTATTTGTTTTTTTAACAGCTTTTGTGTGTTATTTCAGGGACTTGAAGATTCAGATCTAGCATTCAAGCTTTACAAGAGAAGACTTGCAAATTCTGTGCCCCTACTCTCGAAAGTAGGAAACAGAATTTCAAGAAATTGCGTTGCAAAAAACTGAAAATTCCATTGGACTACTAAAACTCTTTTTTGCAGGACATATTGCTCGCAAAAAAATTAAGTTTTTGTATGTTATATTCTTCCTATATCTGCTATCCACCATCCCTGTTTTAATCCAACAGTAATTTGAGTGATTGTTAATTGCTTAAAAAACGTTTAGACTTGCATTCTAGGCATTTGTCTAATTACGTTTACTTTGCAATTACTGTTGAAGAGAGCTGGAGACAAGGTACGTATGCATAGCATATAGTTTAGGAAACATTCTTGGGTGATATTTGCTTTTGAATGCTACTTTTCTATATCTTGCACACTTTGCACAATTTACTCTAAGGGCAAAATCCAATTCAAGATAAGGTGGGGAAGTCATTACCCTTCCTTAGCCCACAAAACATGTCCAAGCACGCACAACCTAAGCCTAAGTAAAATCTGATAGACGTTAGCCTTAGGGACATCTCGAACTCACTAGGAGATTATCCTAAGGGGGAAGGTGTTGGAAATTGACTCCTGCCAAATCAGTGTCTAGGAAGGGGATTTAGGGCCGAAAGCCCGAAGGTTGGTGGTTACTTAATTAAGGAACGTCTTTGACGGATAACCTCCCACCAATTTTGCCCTGACCTGGCTGATTAGCTTGTGGTCAAAGTCTACATTGTGCCTCCTGTGGACAATCAACCAGTTAGGAGTTGTCTAGGTTGAGGTTACCTTAGATTAGGCTTGATTGATTATTCTTGTTGATTGTTGATAAACTTGTTTGTGATTGTGATTGTGTTTGTGATGCAAGTGTCGTCAAAAGACCCTAATTCATCTAGGTTGACTAGAAATACATCACCACCCAAGTTTGAACCAAGACCAGATCCGGTAATAGCTCAATCAACATCATTACAGGATAGGTTCTATCCTATTAGAACCTCACTTCCATCTTGTATTCTACTTCTATTGGTTAGTGAATACAATTTTGAGCTCAAGCCTTAATTCATTAACACACTCCCCAAGTTTCATGGCTTAGAGTCCGAAGATGCTTACTTCTTCGTAAGAGAATTTGACGAAGTATGTCTAATGATGAAAATCCCACACCTTGTAGACGATGCTATTAGGTTGAGATTTGTCCCTTTCGCACTTAAGGACCTAGCAAAGAAATGGCTTTACAGCTTAACGGCCGGTTCTATCACATCTTGGGATGGTTTCATCAAGGTCTTCTTAAAGAAATTCTATCCAATTCATAAGACCGCTCTCATTAGGAAGACAATCATGCAATTCAAGCAAGAACCAAGTGAACCGTTCTGGAGATACTTTGAACGCTTTAAAGACCTCCTTGTCCAATGTCCACATCATGGAATAGAGAAATGGCGATAGTGCTAAATTCTTTATGACGGTTTAGACTATTCTACTAAAACCCTCTTAGAAAGTATGTGCCAAGGGGGATTCTTTCAGAAGGATGAAAATGAAGGATGGGATTTGTATGAAAACCTAGCTGAAAAGACCATCCAATGGGAACCTACTAGTGAGATCTCTAGGAATCCTAACTTCATCTCTTCAAAAGGAGGTCTCCATTCTATCAAATCATCCATCGCTAATGAGGCTAAGTTAGCTAACCTAGCAAGAAGACTGGAAGCTCTAGAAATGAAGGAACCAAGTCCAGTCAATCAAGTCAGCCCAAACTAATTTTCAACTCCGGGCTGCACTTACTGTCAAGCCATGAATCATGTGTTTGAGGAGTGCCATGTTTTTCAGGCTCAGCAACAATACCATGAACCGATGAATGCGATCTTTTCAAGGCCGAACAATAATCCTTACGCACCAACGTACAATCCTGGCTGGAGAAATCACCCTAATTTCTCATGGAGCCAAAATAACACTGACCATTCACGATCAAATCATGCTAGCCACTTCCATCATGGTAA
Organism: Agave tequilana; assembly: GCA_038442645.1. NCBI lineage: Eukaryota > Viridiplantae > Streptophyta > Magnoliopsida > Asparagales > Asparagaceae > Agave > Agave tequilana. The sequence continues at coordinate 17,190 of JAVJIF010018724.1, read as the reverse complement.
TAATTCTTCCAATCATCAACCCAACTTTTTCAATTTCCATAATAATTCTCCTAACCATCCACCTAACTTTCCAAACTATCAACAAAACTTTTCCAACCAAGCTCTACAATCCTCCTTCCAGAATCCTCAACTAGAAAGGAGAATGACTGACTTTGAAAGAAACATGAAAAGATACATGAAAAACTAAGATTCTCTCATGCAAACTATACAGAGGTTAGAGGTTCAAATGAGCCAACTAGCCACTCCACAGAATGAGAGACAGAAGGGTACCATGCCTAGTCAGCCAATAACCAATCCGAGGAATTCTCAACAAGCTCATTTGGCTAAGGATAATTCATTAAATCAATGTAATGTAGTTCATACATTGAGGTCAGGAAAGAGAGTTGATAATCAAGTGTCAACGCCAACCAATCCCATTCAGCACAACCACAATCAAGCATCCACCTCATCTAATCCAAATCCTTCCAATTCTGACGAATTTGAAAAAGATAAGTCAACCAGTCAAGTGCACCAGCCTATAGTACCATTTCCTAATAGGCTGAAAAACAACAAGCAAAATCCATACATGGACAAGATAATTGAGATATTTAATCAAGTGAAGATAAATGTTCCACTTCTTGATGTCATCCAATAAGTCCCTTCCTATGCTAAGTTTCTTAAGGACATGTGCACCAAGAAGAGAAAGACTAATGTACCAAAAAAGGTCTTCTTAGCCACTAACATTAGTGAGCTACTATCGGGTCCGATCCCTATCAAGTACAAGGATCTAGGTAATCCCACCATTGCCTGCATAATAGGACAAGCCGAGATTAGTCGTGCACTTCTTGACTTGGGGGCAAGTATCAACTTGCTTCCATTCTCAGTTTATCAATAACTCGAGTTGGGCGATCTTAGTCCAACTCGAGTCACCATCCAACTGGCTGACCGTTCAGTAAAAGTTCCAAAAGGGGAGATTAATGATGTCTTGATCCGGGTAGGGGAGTTCATTTACCCTGTTGATTTCATAGTTCTGGAGACACAACCTGTGTCCAACTCCAATCATAGAGCTCAAACTCCTCTTATCCTAGGGCGACCATTCCTTGCTACTGCCATCATCAAATGTAGGAATGGGTCCATGAGGTTAACTTTTGGGGACATGACTAGAGAAGTCAATGTCTTCAATCTAGGAAAACAACCCCGCGATATTGAGGACCAAACATTTGAAGTCAACCTAATTGAGAACTTAACAAGTGAACATCAGGAAGAATTGAAATTAGAAACTGAGTGTGACCTCGGGTTAGAGTCTGACGACTTTAATCTTGATCAGGTTGTAGATTCTGATGTGAATTGGGCCTCGAACCCTATTTCACCAATAATGGAGCTAACAAATTTGACTAGTCCTTCCAGTGAGCCTTCCTCTTCCTTAGAATTGAAAGCCTTACCTGCGCATCTCAAGTACGTCTATCTAGGCGAACAAGAGACCTTTCCTGTCATCATTGCCTCCCATTTAAATGACGGGGAAGAAGAAGTCTTAAAACTATTCTAAGAAAATATAGGGAAGTCATTGGTTGGACTATGACCGATATAAAGGGATTAAGTCCGACCATCGTTCAACATCGCATTCATCTCAATGAAGACGCCACACCTAAAAGAGACACGCAGCATAGGTTAAACCCTATAATGCAAGAAGCTGTTCATGCTGAAATTGTCAAACTCTTAGATAATGGGATAATTTATCCCATTTCTGATAGCCAATGGGTCAGTCCTGTCCATGCGGTTCCAAAGAAATCCGGTTTCACCGTAGTGAAAAATGAGAACAAAGAGTTGGTTCAAACTCGACTTCCCACGAAGATCCGAGTTTGCATCGACTATAGGAAGCTTAATGCTGCAACTCGTAAGAACCATTTTCCACTTTCCTTCATTGATCAAATGCTTGAATGTTTGGCGGGTCACGAGTATTACTGTTTCTTGGATGGTTACTCGGAGTATAATCAGATCCCTATTGCTCCTGAGGACCAAGAAAAGACTACATTCACATGTCCATTTGGGACATTTGCTTATCGTCGAATGCCTTTCGGCTTATGCAATGCCCCAGCAACATTTCAACGTTGCATGTTGTCTTTTCTCTGATATGGTAGAACGATTCTTAGAGATCTTTATGGATGATTTCTCCATCTACGGAGATTCATTCACTCAATGTCTCCACCATTTAGAACTTGTCCTCCAACGTTGTGCTGAGAAAAATTTAACATTCAATTGGGAGAAATGCCACTTCATGGTAAAATATGGAATTGTCTTGGGTCATGAAATCTCCAAGAAGGGAATTGAAGTGGATAGAGCCAAAATTGAGGTTATTGCTAAGCTTCCCATGCCCACACGTGTTAAGGACATCAGATCCTTCTTAGGACACACTGATTTTTACCGAAGATTTATCAAGGATTTTAGCAAAATTGCTAGGCCCTTGACTAATTTGTTAGTTAAGGATGTGTCCTTCACTTTCGATGCTGAATGCATAAATTCTTGGGAGAAGCTTAAGAGAGAGCTTATTTCTGCACCAATCATATCTGCACCGGATTGGTCTAAGTCGTTCGAAATCATGTGCGATGCTTCTGATTTTGCCATAGGCGCTGTCCTAGGACAACGCACTGATAACAAGCAGCATGTGATTTACTACTCTAGTAGGACTCTCAACGATGCTCAATTGAACTACACTACGACTGAGAAGAAATTCTTGGCAGTAGTGTTTGCCTTGAAGAAATTTCGTCCCTACCTACTAGGGTCCAAAACAACCATTTTCACCGATCATTCTGCGCTTAGGTACCTCATGATGAAGAAGGATGCTAAGGCCCGACTCATTCGTTGGATCCTCCTTCTTCAAGAATTCGATCTTGAGATTCGAGAAAAAAAATGCGTAGAAAATGTCGTTGCTGACCATCTCTCACGGATCCCTAATTCTCCATGTAACGAATTACCCATAAATGAAGATTTTCCTGATGAAAATCTCTTAGCTATCTCTAGGGAACCTTGGATTGCTGATATAGTGAATTACTTAGTCACAAACCAAACTCTGTCTCATTGGTCCAAAAACGATATATACCGGTTCTTATCCCAAGTCCAGAATTTCTTTTGGGAGGAACCGTATCTTTTTAAGTACTGTTCTGACCAAATTATTAGGAGATGCATTCCCGATGAGGAAGTTAAGAGTATTCTATCCTTTTGTCACGAACTTGCATGCGGTGGACACTTTGGTCCCCGCAAGATTGCTGAAAAAGTGCTACAAATCGGGTTCTATTGGCCCACTTTGTTCAAGGATGCTTATGAATTTTGTAAGACGTGCCCTAGATGCCAAATGGTAGGAAGGATCTCAAAATGAAATATGATGCCCCTCAACCCAATTCTATAAATAGAACTCTTTGATGTTTGGGGCATCGACTTTATGGGTCCATTTCCTAATTCATTTGGAAACTAATACATATTGGTTGCTGTGGTTATGTGTCCAAGATGGTAGAAGCCGTTCCTTATAAAACTAATGATAACAAAGTTGTCATAAAGTTTTTGAGAGAGAACATTTTTTCATGCTTCGGAACCCCTCGTGCTATCATTAGTGATAATGACAGTCACTTTTACAATAGATCTTTTGAAGCTCTTATGCGAAAGTATGCCATAACTCACAAGTTGTCCTTACCTTATCATCCTCAAACCAGTGGGCAAGTTGAGGTTTCCAATAGACAAGTCAAGCTTATCTTGGAGAAAACTGTGAACCAAAACCGAAAAGATTGGTCCATCAAACTTGTAGATGCCCTCTGGGCCTACAGGACTGCTTTCAAGACGATTCTAGGAATGTCTCCTTATAGGTTAGTCTATGGCAAACCTTGTCACTTGCCCGTTGAGTTAGAGCACCGAGCCTTATGGGCAATCAAGCAGTTGAATTTCGACTTGACTAAGGCCGGTGACCTTCGAAAATTACAAATTTCCAAATTAGAGGAATTGAGAAATGAGGCCTATGAAAATGCTAGGATCACTAAAGATAGAGTCAAGATTTTTCATGATAAACACATCATAAGAAAAACCTTTGTCCCTGGACAAAAAGTCTTACTCTATAATTCTAGGCTTCATCTTTTTTCAGAAAAATTGAAATCAAGATGGACTGGGCCATTCGTTGTAAAACCATGTTTCCACACGGTGCAGTTGAGATCAGTGACACCAAGAATGAAAATGACTTTAAGGTAAATGGTCAACGCCTTAAACCTTTCTTTGAATCGGTGCTGGTAAATGAAACAGCTATGAGTCTTTTTGACCCAGTGTATTGGTAACTTTCCTCTTTTCCATTTTATTTCATGCATTTATACATTTCTTTCATACATTGGGGACAATGCATGAGATAAGTGTGGGGGAGGGTTCTAACATGTTCTAACATGACTAATATATATAAAAAAAAGAAAAAGAAAAAAATATATATATAAAAAAAACTTTTTGAAAGGTTAGAACAATATTTTGATATATTTTTTGTAAGAAATTAAGTCAATTTTAAGGAATAGGAAAATCATAATTAGGATTTCTTATACTTGGTCAAAGTTAGATAACTTGTTTGATGTTTAGGGTTAGGAAGAAAATTTGTGAAAGTAATTTAGTCTTGATATTTACCTTGATGAAATATGCACACTAAATATACTTACACACTTAGGGTTTAAAAACAGAGACTCTTACGCCTTATAAAAAAAATATAAACAAATCTAATTATTGATTAGCTAGGTGCTTTGGCCTAAGCAAGCTTTGGTATTTATGCAAAAGATAATTAGATAAGTTTGAAAAAAAATGTATATATATAAATCCTCTGATTAAGCTGGGTATTTATGCCTCATGAAGCATAAGTATTCACGCCTAAAAGGGGTACATCTTATAAATAAAAACCTTGGTTTTGTGGCCTTATCTGCTCGAGTGTTTAAGTCCTTAGGGGTGTTTTCTCACCTGGTGCCCTAAAACTGTCCGGTTTGGGTGTCACCGACTGAAGACTCTTTACATGGGTAGATTAGAAAGCCTAATGAAATTGAGGAATAAATTCCACCAAAAATAAATATAAATAAGGCATAGGAGTTAATGTTAAAGAACCCTTAGTCAACTTCACAGTCACGATGGTGCATACGACTCAGGGTAAATTAATAGACTAGATGAGAAGTACAATTTGACTCCTTACTTTAATTGATGATATGTTTTTGAATAAAGACTGAGTTTCAGAATGAAAATTTTGATATTCCTATAACTTATAGATTACTTAAAGCCTTACAAATATACTTCAAATATTTTTTCCTTTAAAATGCTTTTCGAAAATACTAACTTTTTTCTCTTTCTTTATGGATTTTATGGGTGCAATCCACTGAAAACCCTCACGAGATAAAACTCGTCCTCTAGGGGTAACCTAGAGGTTTAACGGCTTGTTACACATGCTCAGTGCAATCGAGTGACCTGCGAAAGTGGTCTAATAATTGATTAGAATTAGTCTGATGTTTTGCTCGAGGGCGAGCAAAAGATAAGTGTGGGGGTGTGTTTAGTCACATATATTGCATATACATTGTCACCTTACCATACTTTTTAGCTAATAAATCCTATTAACAAGTCTTCTTCTTCTTTGTTTAATGTAGGCCTAATTGCTAAAAGAAAGGAATGAGAAACAAGCCCAAAAGCCCACCAAATTCTGATTTAATTCAGAATAAATTCGAAATCAAGGAATCAAGGCAAATCTTGGCATATCAGAGAGGTTGAAAACCGGTTGAAAAGAATCCTCCATGAATCAAGCGGTTGAAGCCAAAAATTAAAGGCTGTTTCGTCAAACCCTGAAGCTGAAAAAAGAAAACCAGAAGAAGATGGGGACAAATCACCAAATCAGAGAGACCCACCAATTGGGTGTGGCCACATGGCCACACCAGGGCCGCGGAAACGCGGTCCTAGCCGCGTTTTCACGGCTATGTGGTGTCAGTTGGGGGAGCGTTTGCTCCCCAATCTTCCCCGGATCCCCCCTTTTGGTTTTTCCCTATAAATACCAGTTTCAACAGAGCAAAAAGGAGCGAAGACTAGGATTAGAATTTTTGTTTATTTTCTAAGGATTTAGGTTTGTTAGATAGTACAAAAGTTGTATTTTTGTTTTTCAATTTGTAGTCCAGTACCAAGACTTGTGAGAGAGAGTAATTGAGTGCTTGTACTTGAAGAGTGAAGTGACATCAATAAAAGAATCGAGCCACCTTTTCTTCCACTTGTATTACGGTATGTCATGCATTATTTACTTGTTTTCTTCTTTGTTTTCCATGAGTAGCTAGATCGATTTTCTGGGCTCACTATTGTACCTCTCTTCAATTCTTCTTCTCTTCTGATTTTAATAAAAAAGACCCAATGAATCATTTGCATGCCTTACTTAAAGCCTTTCTTCTTGAAAGTGTTCTTGAAGGCACATGAGGATGGGTTTGGATTTTAAACTCGTACTTCTTTTAAGAACATTTCTTGAATTGTTTTTATTTCATACTTGCTTCTTCGCGCTTGATGATTTAACATCCTATTCAAAATGATTTCTTAAAGAAAAGAGTGAACTCTTCCAACCATCTTATGTGCTTTACTTCAAACTTTCTAAAGTCAATTTTAAGTTTTTCCTATGATCAAGTTGAGGCATTTAGGATTTCAATAGAAGAATGAACAGTTGAGTAGTGAGCCCAGATCTTCTCCTCCTATATTTAAAATAAACCAAACAATTTTCAAAGTTTATTTTCACCTTCTCCAAAGTCTTCTCCAAAGTTGCAATTTCTCTTTTAATCATCTCCTTCTTTCCATTCTCTTTTCCATTAAAAAAAAAGCACAATTCTTTGTCATTAAATGGAACACCGAAAACCTTTCATCGCATTCCTCCTCGTGGACACGACCCGTTAGCCACAGCTACACGGTAAATCTCTTAACTCTTTGGTTGTTCTTTCATTTTAGCAATCAGTTATCTCTGCTGTCAAGGCGACACATAGAGATGAAATTTGGATTTCTAGTGGAAGCACGGCTTCACACTCATATACCAAAGAAAATGGCATAGCTTTAGTTGGGGTTCGAACAGTTGTGCGATAGGCCCATAAGCATTCACCTAACTTGTCGTCCCAGTCACGCTGACTTTTCGAGATGAATTTCTTGAGAAGTGAATGGTCGCTAATGTTGCATATTTAATATCATATGTCCATACTTATTATAGAATAAAAGCCTGCATTGTCCTAATTAATTGTTTGATTTATTTGCAGGCCCAATCCTTAAGGAGATGAAGAGAAATGAGCCCAAAAGCCCACCAGAATTCTGAATTAAATCAGAGTTAATTCGCACACACACAATCAGGGCAAAATCAAGAGGTTGAAACCAGTTGAGAAGAATCTTCTCAGAATCGATCGGTTAAAGCCAAGAATTCAAGGCCATTTCGTCAGAATCCGGGACTCAAACGAAGAAACTAACAAAGGATAAAGTCAGAAGATAATCCCATGATGACCCACCAACAGGGTGTGGCCATCTGGCCACACCCTGGCCGCGGAAACGCGGCTGCCGCGTTTCCGCGGCAATCTTTGGGAGTTAGGGGGAGCGTTTGCTCTCCCGATCTCCCCAGGATCCTGGTTGTTAGGTTTATGCCTATAAAAGGCGTGTACTTGCGCTGAAAATGGGACGCGAAGGCAGATGAGGATTTAGCCTAGTTTTAATTCTTTGTAGTTTAGGTTTTTCTTCTCTTGTTATGTAATTTGTATGTACTTAGGGTAGAAGAAGATTCATGTAAGTAAGAGAGAGGGGCTGATGTTGAGAGTGACACCGACGATGTACCCTCCTCCTTTCTTCCATTGTCTCTGCAATTAATAAAGGTAAAAGTTCTTTTTATGTTTGTATTTTCTTTTGTTTCGTCTTCCTCTTCTACTTTATCTTGGTTGTTGTTGTTGAGTGTACAAGTGAATTCCAAAGCAAGTATAACTAAGCTATGTGAGAGCCAGCGATAGTTCATGAAAACGTTCTCCTCTTCCAAGATCCGCATCACTTCGTTCTTGCTAGGCTTGACGATATAATGTGCACGGGTGAGCTCGAGCTTATGATCTATGCGTTGAACGCCTCCGAAGCAAAGGTAGAACATGCAACGGTTTCCAGGTAAGTCATCACTCAACCTAGGTAAGTATTCCTTCCTTTTCTTTCCTTTCTTTCATTTCTGTAAATTAAATCATCACCTCTTCCAACTCTTTCTTCTACACTCACTCCATTTGTACATAGTTGCTTTTATGGTTTTCTGATTTTCCACCTTCTTCATCTTTCACTTTCTTCTTAACTCTAACTATAACTTTCTTTTCATTTTTATAACTTTAAAACAGAGAAGAACTTTCGCTTATTTTTATAACGATTTCAATAAAGAACCGTAAAGCTTCCATCGCAAACCCTCCTTGTGGATCACGACCCGCATAGCCACTTGCTATAGCGGAAGAATTGAGCACTTGCACATCTCCTTTCTTAAGTTCTATAATTCTGTATTTTGTGTGCAGGTTTAGCTTCAATCAAATTTTGGCGCCGTTGCCGGGGAGGGTAACATGTTTTTATTGAAATCTGAATTTTTTTGAAAATTTTTTTTAGAACTAAAACGAATTTTCTTCTCTATTGCAGGTTACAGGGCAATCAAAGCGGGAAATTAATATTGCAGTGACATACAAGTGGCCTTGGGCCTCTGTTCTAGAAAGCAGAGACCAAGGGCCCTCTGAATTGCCGCGTTTCCACGGCAAAAGCCGCGGATCCGCGGCAAGGACGAGTTGACTACTAACAGGTTTTTGCAGGGCTGCTTGCTTTGCAAATTCTAGTTCTCTGCAATTCTTTATTTCCTATATGCCATCACATAAGCCTGCTAATAATCAACAGTAAAACGTTTGTTGCAAAAGTTAAAAATTGATTAGACGTTTGCATTTTAGGCACGTGTCTTTTCAATTCATTTATTTTTACTGTTGAAGAGTGCTGGAGCAAGGCACGTCTACATTGCATGTAGAATAGGAATCACTTCTTGGTTGATTTATATCGCTTTGAGTGAACCTTATTTATCTTGTACACTTGCACAAAATAATTTTAAGGGCACAACCCATTAACAAGATAAGGTGGGGATTTAATCACCCTTCCTTAGCCCAAAAATCAGAATCCAAGCACTCACTAACCCAAGCCTAACTTAAAATGAGTAGACGTTGGCCCTAGGGACATCTCGGACTCAATTAGGAGATTATCCTAAGGGGGAAAGGTGTTAGAATTTGACTCTTGCCAAATCAGTGTCTAGGAAAGGGATTAAGGGCCGAAAGCCCGAAGGTTGGTGGTTATTTAATTAAGGAACGTCTTTTGACGGAAACCTCCCACCAACCTTGCCCTGACCTGGATGATTAGCTTGTGGTCAAGGTCTACATTAAACCTCCCATGGACAGTCTAACCAGTTAGGAGTCGTCTAGGTCTAGGTCTACCCTAACTTAGGTTAGAATTTTTTCTTTCTTGTTTGTTTATTTGTTTGTTTTTCTTTCTTTTTGTTTGTATTCCATTGTGTGATATGGCTTATAATAATAATTTTTCCAACTATAATAATAATCCATATTACACATCAAACTCTTTTTCGGATATTACCAACCCGGCATATCATGACTTTAACCAACCTAGTGTGCCGGATTGGTCTTATCCGAATCAATATAACCCATGTCCCCCATCTACTAACTATAATGTCCATAATGATTTCAACTCTTCACAGAGTCAGTGGGGATTCACCTCCCCTAGCATAATTATCAACCAACTTGTCCTCCTTCTCCACCTAGTCCACAATATTTTCAAGAGTCATACTCAGTTCCACCCGTCCAAAATAGGAAACCATCAATTTTGGAAATGAGTATGCGTGAGTCCAAACACAAATCCCAAAATCTGATGGACTCACAATTTCACTACCATTTTCAAGACAATTCTTCATCTTTTCATCAAAACAATGAACCTCTCAACTATGAGAAGATGCTTGAAGCCATGACTCAGGCTCAAAACACTCGTAATCGTGACATAGATATGATGGTAGAATCTCTACGTTCCCACCATCCTGATGTCACTTACCATTCTGTTAGAGCTGAAGAGTCATGTCGTTTTGAAAATCAAGATTCTATTTCAGAACAACCATTTGAACTTGCCCAAACTCTAAATTTGGAAAAAGATATTGACAGTTTGGCAAGTTATTCCTTTCCTGAAATAGAACTTAAGAATGAATATGATCTTGAACCCCAACTTAGTGATTCAATTCTTCTTCCTGATTCAATAATGACTCTGGCATCTTCACCTGACTTCAATCTTTTCCCGGAGTCAACATTGGATCCTGTACCAATTTATAATGAAATTGAATCACCCATCTTTGAAGATCATATTGAACTTGACCAATTATACAATTTTGAAAATTCTATTGACAATTGGCAAGTTCTCATTTTTATGATATTGAACTCAATGAGATATGTGACCTAGATTCTCAAATCTGTGATCCAGTTCAACTTTCTGAATCAATATTGACTCCTGTTTTATTACCAACCTTGAATAATATTCTAGAGTCAGTTTTGATTCCATCACCTATCATCCCTGAACTGGAATCACCCATATTAGGTCACATTCCATTGTTGGAAAACACATGTGGACTTGAGTTTCAACTTCTTGACTTGGACCCAATTTCTGAACCTATTTCGACTCTTGAACCTTTACTTGATTTAAGTCACCTTCCTGAGTCGGTATTAGTTCCTGTCCTTCCTGAGTCCAAGTCAATCATTCTATCATTTCATACTCCTTTCTGGGACGAGGTGGTTGACAAATTTGACTCCGAAATTAGTTATGGAATATGGAAATTAGATGGGGTTAAATTTTTAATAAAAATTCTTCATGGATTTATCATTTTAATGGGTTATATTAAAGATATTTCTTGTGGGTTCCTCCGAGACCCAAGAAAAGTTGATTGGGCCGCGTTTCGTGGACCAATCAGACCACCACCGGAACCACCACCTTAAGGTAACCATTTTCCTTCCCTTTCTTCTTTTTCATGCATCTATGCATTAATTCATACATTGAGGACAATGCATGAGATAGGTGTGGGGGAGGGTCTAACATAACTTTTCTTTTTTCTTTAAAATAAAAAAAAATATTTTTAACATTTTTCTTTACTTTTAAAAACTTTTTGAAAAATAGAAACAATATTTTGACTTATTTTTGTAAGAAATTAAGTTAATTTTAAGGAATAAGAAAATTCAAATTAGGATTTCTTATACTTGGTCAAAATAAGATTATTTGTTTGATTTTAAGAGTTAGGAAGATAATTTGTCAAAGTAATTTGGTCTTGATCTTTACCTTGATGAAATATGCACACTTCATACACTTACACACTTAGGGTTCAAAAACAAAGATTCTTATGCCTTATAAAAAAAAAAACAAGTCTAATTATTGATTAGCTAGGTGCTTTGGCCTAAGCAAGCCTTAGTATTTATGCGAAAGATGATTAGATAAGTTATAAAAAAAATATATAGATATACAAACAAATCTAATTATTGACTAGCTAGGTGCTTTGGCCTAAGCAAGCCTTAGTATTTATGCGAAAGATGATTAGATAAGTTTGAAAAGAAAAATCCTCTGATTAAGCTGGGTATTTATGCCTAATAAAGCATAAGTATTCACGCCTAAAAGAGGTTCATATAATAAAATCCTTCGTTTTGTGGCCTTGTTTGCTCGAGTCCTTAGGTCCTTGGGGGTGTTTTCTCACCTGGTGCCCTAAGACCGTTTGGTTTGGGAGTCATCGATTAGAGGCTCGTTACATGGGCAGATTAGAAAGCCTAATAGAACTAAGGAATAATACCAAAAAATAAAAAATAAAAATAAAAAAATAGATATATATAAATTAATAAGGCATAAGAGTTAGAGTTAATGAACCCTTAGTCAAAATTTTCACATTCACAAGGTGCATATGACTTAGGGTAAAGTAATAGACTAGATGAGAAGCACAATTTGACTCCTTACTTTGATTGATAACAAATTTTCGAATAGAGACTAAGTTTAGGAATGAAAAATTCAGTTTTCCTATAACTTATAGATTGCTTAGATCTTACAATCATATTTCAAATATTTTTCTCTTTCAAAATGCTTTTTGAAAATACTAACTCTTTATTTCTCTTTCTTTATGGATTTTGTGGGTGTAATCCGCTGAAAACCCTCACGAGACAAAACTCGTCCTCTAGGGGGAACCTAGAGGTTTAACGGCTTGTTGCACATGCTCAGTGCAATCGTGCGACCTGCGAAAGTGGTCTAATAATCCTTAGTATAGTTTAGTTGTTTTGCTCAAGGACGAGCAAAAGATAGGTATGGGGGTGTGATTGGTCGCTAATGTTGCATATTTAATATCATATGTCCATACTTATTATAGAATAAAAGCCTGCATTGTCCTAATTAATTGTTTGATTTATTTGCAGGCCCAATCCTTAAGGAGATGAAGAGAAATGAGCCCAAAAGCCCACCAGAATTCTGAATTAAATCAGAGTTAATTCGCACACACACAATCAGGGCAAAATCAAGAGGTTGAAACCGGTTGAGAAGAATCCTCTCAGAATCGATCGGTTAAAGCCAAGAATTCAAGGCCATTTCGTCAGAATCCGGGACTCAAACGAAGAAACTAACAAAGGATAAAGTCAGAAGATAATCCCATGATGACCCACCAACAGGGTGTGGCCATCTGGCCACACCCTGGCCGCGGAAACGCGGCAATAGCCGCGTTTTTCGCGGCAATCTTTGGGAGTTAGGGGGAGCGTTTGCTCCCCTAATCTCTCCGGGATCCTAGTTGTTGGGTTTATGCCTATAAAGGCCTGTACTTGCGCTGAAAATGGGACGCGAAGGCAGATGAGGATTTAGCCTAGTTTTAATTCTTTGTAGTTTAGGTTTTTCTTCTCTTGTTATGTAATTTGTATGTACTTAGGGTAGAAGAAGATTCATGTAAGTAAGAGAGAGAGGCTGATGTTGAGAGTGACACTGACGATGTACCCTCCTCCTTTCTTCCATTGTCTCTGTAATTAATAAAGGTAAAAGTTCTTTTTATGTTTGTATTTTCTTTTGTTTCGTCTTCCTCTTCTACTTTACCTTGGTTGTTGTTGTTTAGTGTAGAAGTGAATTCCAAAGCAAGTATAACTAAGCTACGTGAGAGCCAGCGATAGTTCATGAAGACGTTCTCCTCTTCCAAGATCCGCATCACTTCGTTCTTGCTAGGCTTGACGATATAATGTGCACGGGGACTAAGCTCAAGCTTATGATCTATGCGTTGAACGCCTCCGAAGCAAAGGTAGAACATGCAACGGTTTCCAGGTAAGTCATCACTCAACCTAGGTAAGTATTCCTTCCTTTTCTTTTCTTTCTTTCATTTCTGTAAATTAAATCATCACCTCTTCCAACTCTTTCTTCTACACTCACTCCATTTGTACATAGTCGCTTTTATGGTTTTCTGATTTTCCACCTTCTTCATCTTTCACTTTCTTCTTACTCTAACTATAACTTTCTTTTTCATTTTTATAACTTTAAAACAGAAGAACTTTCGCTTATTTTCATAACGATTTCAATAAAGAACCGTAAAGCTTCCATCGCAAACCCTCCTTGTGGATCACGACCCGCATAGCCACTTGCTATAGCGAAAGAATTGAGCACTTGCACATCTCCTTTCTTAAGTTCTATAATTCTGTATTTTGTGTGAGCCTCAATCAAGAAGCTTGTCAACGGTCTTGTTGAAAGCTTCTGCGAGACCATTAGCGGCAGGGTAGTATGCCGTTGAGGACACACTCTGAATTCTGAACTTAGTGCAGAACCTCTGGAAAGCCTGACTGATGAACTGGGGTCCATTGTCATGGACAATTCGCCGAGGTACACCAAAATGGTAGATGACGTGATGTTTAACGAATTTGATCACATCAGATGAGTTTACCTCCTTTAAAGGAATGGCTTCAGTCCATTTAGAGAAGTAATCGGTTATGGCTAAAATGAACCGATGTCATTTTGATGATGGTGGGCTGATAGGGCCAACTACGTCCATGCCCCCACATCTCAAATGGCCAGGTAGAAGTTGTAGAGTGGAGGTATCCTGATGCTTGATGGATGAAATCACCATGCACTTGGCAGGCGCGACATCTTTTGGCATAAGTGATGGCGTCAAGGATCATCTTAGGCCAATAATATCCCAACCTTTGAAGTCGATCCCCAAGTTTTGGGCCAGGTTGATGGGCTCCACACATGTCGTCATGGGCTTCTTTCAATACCTCCTGTGCCTCTTTTTGTGACAGGCAACGAAGCAAGATCCCGTCATGCGACCGATGATACAGTGTTCGCGTAATCGCATTATAGTAGAATTTGGGGGCTTTCCTTCTAATGGCAGCCGCTTCTTTGGTATCATCAGGCAGGATACCGTACAAGACATAATCAATGTAAGGGAATCGCTAGTCTCTAGGCTCTGGGCCGGTTGACGACTCAAGAGCTTCTTTAACTTGACAGTTCCCTGTCGGCTTCTGGTAATCCTCAGAAGTGATTCTTGGGCAATACAGGTCATGGCTGTGGACAAGTATTTTCTCTACTACTCCAGCTGGAAGGGCTAAAGAGGCAGCGAGAGACGCCAGTGCATCTACATGCGCATTTTGCTGGCGGGGTACATGGTCGATGTAAAAGTTTATGAACCTCTCAGCCATGTGGACAGTTGCGTTGTAATAGAATACTAGATCTTCATGTCTGACTTCGTACTCCCTGCGAACTTGGTTGACTATAAGTTTAGAGTCACTATATGCCTCGAGATTTTTAACGCCAATCTCATCGGCGAGTTGCATTCCAATCAAAAGGGCATTGTACTCCGCTACATTGTTGGAACAAGGCTCAGTTAATGAGAAGGCTCGAGGAATCACATAGTTCTATGGGGAGACGAGTACTACCCCTACTCCTGCTATGATATGTCCTTTCGGGCCTGTTCTCGATACACCGTCGAAGAAAAGTTGCCACACTTGTCTTTCAAAGATGTCTGGGTTAGACAAACTTCAGGACCTCGTCTGGGAGATCCTCGTAGAGTTCAGTTGCCCTCGAATCTGGATACTCAACCAGGAAATCCGCCACCGCTTGTCCCTTCACGGCTTTTTGTGGTAAAAAGCGCATTTCATATTGGGATAGCAGTATGGCCCATTTTGCCAATTGCCGTTTAACGACGATGGCTTTGTCATGAGTAGCCTCAAAGGGTTAACCTTTGATATGACATTTATAGTTTGGCCTACCAAATAGTGTCGCATTTTCTGAACAGCGAACACCAATGCCAAACATTCCTTCTCGATCGGGTTGTATCAATGTTCGGCCTCGATCATAGTTCTACTCAAATAATAGATTGCTTGCTCATGTCCTTGATCATTGTTCTGGGCTAGTAAAGCTCCTAAAGAATGATCCATTGCTCGGACGTATATCAGGAAAGGTTTTTCGGACACCGGAGCTGTAAGGACTGGTGGTTGTGTGAGGTATTGTTTAATTTCCTCAAACGCTTGTTGGCAAGCATCATCCCAAATGAACGAGACACCCTTTATCATTAAATTGATAAAAAGTTGGAATCTTCCGGAGAGATTTGAGATGAACCTTCGGATGTATGCCAATCGTCCCCTGCAATCCCCTAAGTTCTCTGAGATTCCGCGGAGGTTGTATCTCCTGAATAGCGCGAACTTTTTCTGGGTCCAAATGAATTCCTGTGGAAGTTACCACAAACCTTAGGAATTTACCGCTGGTCACCCTAGGAAGGATTTGGTGGGGTTCATCTTCAACTGATGGGCCTGCATGATGTCAAAGATAGCCTTCAAATCGGCTATGTGATCACCTTGGCGCGGCTTTTTACTGCAATGTCGTCAACATAGCATTCCATCCATCGTTTTACGCATGCGTTCATAGAAAATGGCATTCATGGCCCTCTGATATGTTGCCCCCGCATTCTTAGTCCGAAGGGCATGACGGTGTAGCAGTATACCCTCAGTGGTGTCCTGAAAGAAGTATGTTTTTCATCATTAGGATACATTTTGATTTAGTTATACCCTGAGAATCCATCCATGTCACATTCGCTCGAATCCACATGTATTGTCAATCATGACGTCCGTGACTGGAAGAGGGAATTCGTCTTTGGGACAGGCCTCGTTTAGATCGCGAAAGTCAATGCAGATCCAGATCTTTCCGTTCTTTTTGCAACGGGGACGGTATTGGCTACCCAATCAGGATGTTGCTCTTCCCTAATGAAGCCAGAGTCTATAAGTTTTTTGACTTCTGACTGAATTGCCTCTATTACTTCTGGACGGAATCGTCGCTGCTGTTGTTTGACTGGCTTTACGTCCGAATTAATGTTGAGGCGATGCATAGCCACTTGAGGATCAAGTCCAGGCATGTTCTGTTTCTCGTATTTCAGGCGAAAACATCTATATATTCTCGCACAAGAGATATTAAATCCTCTTTCTCAGAGGGCGACAGGCTTTCACTTATAAAGATGGGCTTAGGATTAGCCTCATCTCCTAGATTAATCTGAGCAACCTTATCCTCCGTGGGTGGCTCCGCTGTTCAAAGCGAGTATCCCAAAGAGCATTTAAGTGTTTGATCCAAGGATCTGTATCAGATTGGATCATTTCTTCATCTCTGTCTTCCAGGTGGCTGGTTGAAACCATATTCACTGAAAGTTCTCTGAAGATGTTGCCGACACTAACATCTGACTCCCACGATGATGTGCCCGATGAGTAATTATGGCATAATGACTCTTCGTTCAGAGGCTGATGGGATCGGAGTTGACACATGGCCCAACCCCCTGCGAGTTCGATGATAATCAGGGGTTTTCCCTTTGGAACGAAGATCAGAGTAGTGTTCTCCTTCCTTTGCCGAAGTTCAACCCAGGTCCGTTTGTCAGATCATACCCCATGCTTTCCATCATTCTGAGTACATTTGGCTCATAATGAATGAACTGAGGGGGCTCCTTCTCGCTTTCTGATTCTTCACAAGACATCGGCTCAGATTTGATTTGTCCGAAAAGACTTGGTTTTTGGCCTTTCCGTCTTACTGGAACCATGAATATTAATTCTTGTGCATCACCAGCATCTTGGTACGTTTCGAAGGATGATTTCATTGGTACATGCAATGATGTTAAAGTATCCATTACCGACCAGGGGTCATCATCCA